>QANY01013057.1:211438-446519 GCA_003255025.1 Datisca glomerata | reverse complement strand
CCCCCCCCCCCCCCCCCTTCTTTATGAGAAAATAACTTTGCTTTTACTTTGAGTAGTTTCATCTCTCTATTTTCCATTATGTTAAGTTACCTTATTTAGATACATGACCCAACTGAACTAGTAATGTTCTCTGACATGGTATGTGGTAGAGAGCAGCTTACTCTTGCGGCTAAGATAGTTCTGTTATAAGATTGCAGCTGTAGTATGACACTCTTTGAAAGAGTTGACAGAGGGATGTAGGATGTAGGCAAAGTAAGATCTAGTTACAGTTATTCCATTTGTGATATAAGTTTTTCTCTTTCTTTTTGTTACGGACAATTGGGGGAAGTTATGAATTGCGTGCCAGCATATTAATTCCTTCTGCTCCCTAAAATTCCTGCCTTCTATTCAGGCTACAGGAACCAAGGTAGAAGTAGTCACTGAGCAAGCTGTTAAGAGACCTCGAGTGGTAACAGGAGCTGATGGTAAAGTGACTGTCCCGAAGTCTACTGATTCTGGTTCTGTTTCAGCATCCCCACACACTGCGGTGAGTGCCGATAAGAACAATTCGGTGGAAATTGTGGTGTTCCAAAGTCCGAAGACAAATGCATCAACCGTACTGCAGGAGTCTTCAAGCTTAAAGCATCATCTTCGTCCATTGGGATCTCCTTATCTAATTAATAGATACAAAATAGACAACCGGCCTACCGGATTCAAAGTTATTCCCCCTCTGCCAGCTGGATTTGCAAGCGTGAGTCTACCTCCCTCCCTCCCTCCCTCCCTCTCTCTCTCTCTCTCTGGCAGTATTGTTTATAATGTCCCTGGGTTGGTGCCATTATACTTTTCTTTACAACTTGACACACTAACAAAGTAACAAAGTAAATATTTTTGGCTGTTTGGCTATACATTTTACGCTTTATTGTTCTTATCTGCTGTATTTATATTTGTTTATGATATGTGAACTCATCTCGATGTTCAACACAGGTCTCCACTCTGAAGGAACACTTCGCAACGTATGGTGATCTTTCTACTGTGGAGTTGGAGGATATGGAAGATAATGGTGGTGAGCCAGATGCATCAAGTAATTGCACAGCTCATATAACTTTCTCGACTCATCATTCAGCTCAGAAAGCATTCACTAATGCTAAATGCTGGCATGGCCACAATTTGAAATTTGTGTGGATATCTAGCGTTTCAAGCAATGACCGTAGTGGCAGCGAAAACACCTTATCAATTCACAAGGGGTCTTCAGATGCCGACACTCAGGCTGCTGATAAACCGATAAGCTCTATTTCCAATGAAACATCATCAGGAGATGGAGAAGCTGAGGATCTGCAAACGAAAGCTGGCCTTGAGCCAATGCGAGCAGGTGACGAATCACGGCTTAGCTCAACCCGGACATCTGGTGAAGAAGAAGAGTCACCTAAAGGCAATGGAGGTTGAAAGGAGCATGTGATGGATGAATGTACAGAGAGGTATTGACTTTGTGAAACTCTAATTTTTGAGGACCCATGCATCACCTGCTCTAGCAATTGCTAATTTTTTTTCTCTTTTATGGTTATGTAAAAAGGGAATTCCTGATTTTTGACTTTCAACCTGAGGATAATAGTTGGTATAGTTGAGTTGGTGACTGTTGTTGTCCATTAGATTAGAGATTAGGAGAAAGAATATTGATGATGGAATCGAATTAGAATTGTTACATAACAAGTTTCTATCTGCGTATATCGATTGCTTTGATCTGATGAGAAGTTCACTTTGTCATAATAGCCTCAACCGTCTTGTTTTGCACCTCAATCCCATCACATTTTCTTATGCATGGAAACAAAATAATACGTCCAGACAACAAACTTTTGGCGAAATTATGTTGGACTCTAATTTTTTCCTTTTGTTCATACCAAAACAGTATCTGTTTTTTATTCGCCAAAGATTTAAAACATTTTTTCAAATAAGATTTAATATATTTTTCCTTCAGAAAAGGGCAAAACAAATAGCCAGCAGCCAGTTTCAGACGCGAGATGATGATGATAATGTGTTTCTCACTAGTTTAAAATTGCCACTGGAACCTTTACATGAATTTCATCATATCTTACAAACGAAAAAGCTTTAATCTATCAATTTTTCTCAAACAAAAAAGGAAGGAATGAGTAAAAAAAAATAAAAGCTCTAATCTAAACTTTTCATCTCCTTCGTTTCAAGACGAATCATCCATGTAAACATAATCAATACCCCATAACATTGATCATTCCACCAGGCAGTCCCAAACTGTCTTCCACATCTCCCAGCGAAAACCTTGACCATATGCTGCAGTCCAGAATCACCAGTATATAAAACATTTTTTTGGATGCGTTTGATCCCTCCTCTATAGCTTGCTCTTCAAAATTAACCATTTAGTCATCCATAATCTAACTCCCTCCAATAGCAGACCTGAAAACGGCCCCGAATCGAGTTTTACTCTAGATCAAGTATAATAATAGATGCTATAGTTCATCAATTGATAAAATTGTTTCATCGCAAATCGTCATACAGGAGGCACATGCTTCGGTCTCAAAGTTTTCCATAATCCATGAATCACATATTGGCATGTTAGTCTATTAGGCACAAAACCAACTTTTAGCATCCGATCCTGTAGCTCCATCAACTTACCCTCATCACCAACCTCATACGTAACTTTAACTAACTCATTGTAACTTTCAATATCAAAGAATTGAAATTCTCTTGCAAATGACACTAATACTGACTCTGCTTTATCAGCTTTCTTTTCCTTGCAGTATCCTTTTATCACTGCTCTGCATATTGCTTGATCAGGTACGACCCCGTATTCAATCATTTCTTCTATCAAGACTTCACCCTCCACACTTCTCTTAATTTCACACAAACAATTTATAATAGCCCTGTATACATCAATATTAGCCTTCCAATTTCTCTTTATCATCTCACCTTTCATAGATAATGCCTCTGATACATAATTGCATCTGCAAAGAGAGACTATCAATTTAGTGTAGATATCCATTTCAGGTTCATACTCATTTTGAGGGACTCTCTCGAGAAGACTCTTAGCTGCAAATGGCCGATTTTCATTACACAACGCGTTTATTAGATAACCATATATGTCATGCGGTATGGAGACTCCATATCTTTGAAGGTCCACCACGAGATTCAGAGCCGAAAGCAATCTCCGCTCCTTTCCGTATCCTTCCACGAGTATCCTACAAGTAAAACTGTCAGGGGAAATGCCATTACTGACCATTTCGTGAAACAATGATAACGACTCTTGTAGCATTCCATCCTTGCAGTAACCATTGATAAGAGTATTGTACGAAACAATATCGGGATTCAACCCTCTGTGTATCATTCGATGAAAAAGCTGATGAGCTTCCTTCACCCTTTTTTGTTTACAAAGACCATTCATCAATGCAGTATAAGAAACCAAATCAGGCATCATACCCCTCCTATACATAATCCTATACAAGTAAAAAGCATCCTCCATTCTTCCTTTTCTGCAATAGCTATTAATCAGAGTATTATATGTAACAATATCAGGATCAAACCCTTCCTCTTCCATCTTCTCCAAGAATTCATTGACCTTATCCACATCTCCATCTTTGCAAAGAACATGGGTAAGGATATTGAATGTAATCACATTCGCGTGAATCCCTATTCTAGACATTTCTTCGTACACTTCCCAACACTGATCAAAGCAATTCAACTTTACCAAATCATTCAAAATATAATTACAGGCAACCACGTTGGGGACAAAACCAACCTCTACCATCTTCCTAAAAGTCCTTATACTTTCTTGAATCATATCAACTTTCACATATGCCTTGATAAGCATCTCAAAAATAACTGGGTTCCAATTACAATATTCAGCACACAAAAGCAGATTTTGGAAAACATCTTCACCAGGTGACACATCTTTGACCATTTCGATTACTTCAGACAAAAATTTCATTGCTGCTGGAAATTGTTTAGACCAAGCCAATATATGAATGATTAGGCAATAGTTCTGGGTAGTGGGTTTAAGACCCAGATCATTTTTAACCCAATCAAAGAAAGTAAGCGCTGAGAAATGATCAGATTGGCACCTCAACAAAATATTGGAAACTTCAGAAGGACCCAAATGGGGAAGAATCCCTTTCATATCATTTTGAAGAAGAGACAGAAGGGTTCTATCTTGCTTGAGGGTTGAGCATATAAGATTGACTATGTTGTATGGATTTTGATTCTGAGGAAGAAAATGGTAAAGTGGGTTTAAAACTGACTTGGGTTGATCGACCACCGCTTGCAGCCGAGGAGGAGGAGAAGAAGGCAGTAAAGAAGATGAGGAAAAAGTGGATTTGGGTATGGAATTAAACAACGGAAATGATTTTGTGGATTGTTTCGTATGGTAAAACACTGCAGCTCGATTCATCAGCAGCGACAGATATAGACCCAGCAATCACATAAGCCACCTTCGACGCATCTTCTTGAAGTTCCGCCTCAGATGTCGTCAAACTTACCAACAGATTCACAGTCGATTAAGAGAAATAAATTTGATTTGACTAATTGTGGTTTTGTGGGCTTTTGGACACACGAAAGGATATTTTTGCGAAAATTTTCTTTTAATTATTCAAGTAGGTGTTATAGTTTTTTTTGCCTATTTTAAAAATAATTAAATTAATAACTCAATTAATTTAATTGAGTTAAAATATATTTATTAAAATATATTTATGTAAAATAATATTATGTAAAATAAAATTATTTTACGTAAAATAATATTAATATATTTATTAAATGGTTAAAATTAAGCATGTATCATCTATAAGTAATCTTTATACTTTTAAAAATCTAACTCAATTGTTCTTTTAATAAATATAAAAAAAATATTTAGATTTTCTTATCTAAACAAAATGAATTAATACTAATAATATAAAAACATATTTAACACTTTCATTTATGACACAAAATTCAAAAAATATTTATTTACATGACAATTCCATTGTATGACAAAATAGAAATAATATGAATTATGTAATTATTCTCATTTATTGGTCTTTTTTATTTCTATAATTACTTATGTAATGAATGAAAATAAATATTTCTAAATATTTTCTCCTATAATTATTTATATAATTTTTTCATTAAATGCATATGTTTTTAAAGATGGAGTAATCCCTTGTTATTAAGTTAATTAGTTGTGATTTTTACGAAAATATACATTTATTAATGAATAAATAAATATAAATTCAGAAAATTAGATATTATTTAATATAGACATATTTTTGTTTTAAAATCTATAAGCTTTTCACTAAATGCATATTTTTTCAAGATGAAGCAAGTCCTTATTTTTTAAGGAGAATTGGTAGTGATTTTTAGGTAAATATGTGTATATTAATCAAATAAATAAATAAATATAAATGTGGAGTATATATATTGTAAATTATTTTTGACAATACATTTACATACTTTTATTTAGATAAACACACACACACACACACATATATATATATATACGGATTGCAATAATTATTTACATAAAGACTGTTATAACTACTTACGAATATATAATCATTGTTTTACTAAATTCATAAAAAACATTCATCATTACTCTGATAATAATTATTTACATTACAATAAAAAAGATAAATGGATTATTAACAATAATATTTAATAGTATCGGTTATACATATTAAGTATATTACGAGAATAATAAAAATATACATTAATATTTGAAAATATGTAATCTTACAATTATATAGAAATAATAGTAAAAACTTATTACTTGTAATTAAATAGGTGTATAAGAAAATAATTAAAACATTTATTATTTATAATTAAAGATAATAACATGATCCTTTAATTTTTAAGTAAATTAAAATGGATAAATCTTTCCTACAATTCAAAATTCAAAAAATATTTAGTTTAGATATTAAGTAGGATAAATGATAGTTAAATATATGTAGTTGATGTGGTATTATAGTAATTGTAGTTTATAATTTTGTTGACTTTTTCTAAAATGATTATTTTTCTAATTATTATTATTACTGGCTATTTAACAAAATAAAGTTTTTAAATTGTATATTTGCCTAAAAACCCCATATTTTTCCCCTTTGTGTTTGAGAAATTTCTACGGGCAAGTATGATCAGTTTGGTATAGTTTTTAGCATTAAAACTCGATCGAACTGAAATTTACTATTTTAACATAATGAGAACTTGACCGGTCAATTATGTGCATATAAACTGAAACGAGACCGTAAAATAATTGGTCGGTTGTTACGGTCCATCAAGATTTTTTTACAAGATTTTCATTAATGAATTTAATCACACAAGTTTTTAAAATCTAAATTTTTCATGCATTACAATAAAAACTCACAAACCACAACATATAATATAAACATTAAAGAGATATGAGATAAAGAAAAATGTGAAAAATAAAAAGGCAAAAAAAAAGAAAAGAAAATATGTACGTGGGAGTATAATAGCCAGTCTGGTCGGTTTGATGACTTTGATCCTAAAATATAGAATTTTTCTAGACCGAACTGAAAGTTTTTTTAATTCAAAATCATACTGACCATAGTTAAAATCGATCAAAGCTGATAATTTTCTGTTCAGTTTGGTTCGATTTGATTTTATTGTGAATATTTTTATAAAAGAGTTTTTTAAAAATTATTTTGAAACTTTTTATTAAAAAACGTGAAGAAAAATTGTTTGAATGATTGTCATAAAAAATTATTTTGTGATTTTTAAATAAAAACATTATATAAATGTCACATCAAACACTTTGATTTTTTTAGCAAAATAATTTAGTTAATTAAAAGTTGAGATCAATGAATGTGTTTTAATTGTCATCTAAAAAATCATATTAAACAGAGGGTTCTTCTCAAGCAGTTGATGAACAAAACCCGAGTCTCCGGCCGATGCAGCAGTGTACAATAGCCATCCACCATAGCCAGCCTTGATGAGTGAGTTTTTCCCTCTTTTTGATTCACACTCGTAAAGAAGTTTCTTAGCAACTTGACAACGGCACTTTGCAACATCATCAAACTGTTGTTCGCCGTCCCAGACGGTCTCTAGGCGGCGAATTCGTCGTAAAGACGTGAGCTTTATAAGGTGGTTGCTATCGATTCGAAGAAGCTCTCGGACCAAGTCGTAATGGCCATTTGCAGCTGCCCAATCGATGGGAGACGCATACCACCATTGGTCTCCAGTGCTCTCCCACCGAAGAGGAAAGTATGTTGGAGACATCGAGAAGCAAACAGATACTTAAAAACTTGAAGATTATAGCTAAAATGACCGGCAGTTTCGAAGAAAAACTATATCTTTACCATTTATTTACTTGAATTAAGAAGAAACTGGAAAGAATCGAGGAGTAGAAGTGATCAGAGGAAAATATAAGAAAGACCCAATTGAATTTTGTTGAAAAACAGAGGAACCTTAGATTGAACAAGCTTTCGTACCTGGAAATCTACAAGTAGCAACGAAAAAATGTGTAATAATTAAGGAAGCCAAGATACCCACGAGGAAAATAAAGCTAATTCACAGATTTAATCAACAAAAGAGAACCCCTTTAGAAATAATGTTAAGCAGTTGACCTACCTGAAGCAGAATCCATTAGAGCTGAGACGAAGAAGATGAAATAGAATAGATGGAAAGATAAAAAGACTTAAATAATGGCGCCAAACATAGTAGATGACAATTAATAATATCAACCAGATGATATAAGAGAGGAAACAACCATTATTACTAACACAAAGCAAGCTGGGAAAGGAAACAGAGATTTGAAGGGGAAAAGGTGGTAGAATAAAATAGTTGTTGGACAATATAAAGCGGTATCCAGAAAATAACAAGGCAGAAAAAAAAAGATATTACTTAGATTTTTGGGCATTTCATGGTGGAAAATGAATACTATAAAGAAATAAAATATATTAAAGATTATTGTTTTAAGGGTGGGGTTCCCATTAAAGGATAGAAACTAGAGAGAGAGAGAGAGAGAGAGAGAGAGAGAGAGAGAGTTTAATTGTACTGCTATTTGGTTGATGTAATGATAGAGGTAACAAGCTGAATTAGTGGGATGTAGAATTTATTGTGCAAAAACTTAAAAGGGTGTTGGAGTAATAATAGAGAACAGAACAGAACCTATATTACTTTTGGTTCTGAAGATATAAAATGGTAACTTTTCCTCTGTCTTGGGTTTTCTATTGGACTAAATTATATGTTTGCCCAAAAAAATAGTCTAATGTTAACCACACATCTACCATTACATCGTTTTTATTTGTCGATAAGATCATAACCCAGAAGCGGACTTAGGTCTTAGGTTTAAGAAAAGTCTCTGCTGTCATATGTTTGTTGGTTTTGTGTTGTAAATTGCCAAATCTCTACTTTGTATATTTCTTATTTGTCTGTCTTTTGTACAAAATTTTAGTACCTTTCTTCTCAAAATGAAATCTGAATTTTGGTTGTAAATTAAAAAAAACTAAAAAATATTGATTTATAGAGTTCTTTCAAGTGAGTATTTTATCTTTTTCAATTTAGTAGTATATTCCTTTCAATTCCAACCTTTTGCTCATGTGCCAACCTTAGCATTGACCAAAACTTCACAAGCATCTTTTCCATCTTCAACCCTCTTCAAATCAAGCAACTCACAGCTTGCTATTTTCACCCGATAATCGTCATTTTAAAATATCATTACCTACATTTCTCTTAAAATAAAAAATTTAAATTAAAAAACCCATTTCGTAAAGAATACTTCATGCAAGCTGAATAGAAAACCTCACATGGCAGCTTGGAGTCGGGGAACCTTAGCTCAACAAGACCCAACAATTAATTTCAACTTTTACTAACCAATCTTGAAGAAAAATATAGAACCCAGATCCGATAGAATACTCGCTGAAACGAAGGAGTTTACTGCAACGAGAATCGTCAAATCGACAAAGCAGAGAAGCTCGACTAAATCAACTCAGTAGAAAGAAGAAAAAATGGTGCTAGGGAAAATTCCTAATCTAAAAACCACTGTTTTTTAGTTTTGATTTTTTTCTGGTTTCCAAACGAATTCTCATTTTAAAAACACAAATTTTTTTTTAAGGGAAATGATTAAGTTCTCTTTTGTTCGAAAATTTTCTTTTTAACTTGTTATCTGCTATGTTTTATCATAAGCTAGCTAAAATAGCAAGTGTTAACTTCAAAGCTAGACCATTTATTCCCTACATCACTTTTTCTTCTCCTACTCAAAATTAAAATCAAATTCACAATAGCTCCTGGCACTCTCTAGGCTTAAAGACTATGTTTTTTTTTATCCAGGCTTAAACACTATGTTGGTCTGAAAACTTTGAGAGATTTTCATAGATAGTTCCTTGAAAAATAAAAACGAAAAAGATCTTCGGTCTCATTATTTGTTTTTAACGAAATTTTAACTTTTTTACAGGTTAAAAGAATGAGTTGCCATTTTATTTGAACTTTGTTGCTGAAATTAATGTGTGCCGGAGCATAATCTAACCAAATATAGTACCTTAGACTGCAGTCTAACATTATTTTTTTACTAGATAATGGTATGAGCACAAGTTTTTATTCTGATGTTAAACAAGTCATGTTTCGTTAAAATCAGCTCAAGAGTCAAAAAGTCATTTTTTTAAACTTCTGCCTGAATTTCAAAATATCCATGAACTTTCATTTAGTTCACTTTTGTACGTCAACTATAACTTGTTTTTGTCACTTTTCAGCTTATAGTTGAAAATTATCCACAATATCAATTTATTCATTAATTATTAGATTTTGATTATGAAATTCGGGTGAAAGATTAATATCTTTCCATATCCTCAATATCAACTTTCACATATTCCTACCCATAATAGAATATCTGCATTATCTTCCATATTACCTTAATGTCGTTCTGCTCAAAAAGTAACAAGTTCCACAACGATTGCATTCACTACAATAAAAAAATGACTTAGATGACTGTAAAAATCTGTCATCAAAACTTTTTAATGACGGAAAAATGATTGTCATCTATTGCGCTGTCATCAAAAAGTACCGTCATCAAAATGTGCCGCATAAACACCATTAATGACGGAGATTACCCGTCATTATAGGTGCCGTAAAAACATTTATAATGACGGATAATCCCCGTCATTATAGGTGCCACAAAAACACCTTTAATGATGGGGATTACCCGTCATTATAGGTACCGTAAAAATACTTATAGTGACGGATAATCCCCGTCATTAAAGAATCATTTAAAAAACTGTCATGGAAAGGTAAGAACTTGTCTTCCCATGACAGTTTTTCATTAAAAATTCTGCCTTAGGAGAAAGTTTTATGAAATGAGATGAAAGACTCAATATCTAGAGTAAGCAGCAAACATCATATATTAAGAGGAGAACAAAACCAGAAAGTTGACATAGAAACATAAAATGAAGAACAAGGATGAAGAACATCGAACCTCCTAAAATAGTAAAGCTTGAACCAAAAATAGCTCGATAATGAAAGTAAGAATCAATTACGCACTAAAGGGTTACCATCATGTATCGAGAAATCAGTCCACCCTTCCAATTCAAGTCTACACAACATAATGATTTATCCAAATAAAAACAACATATGAACAAGAATGATTTGGATCTAACTTCAGATGGAAAAAAAATAATGTTTTCATTAATAACTCTATAGAAGAAATTGATATTATCGTTATCATTGAAGCAAATAGCAACCGACCGTATGTTAGCTAAAAAGCTAACTTATATTCTCAAATCCTTTCATGTTTTATTAAAAACCATCAAGTGGCTAGTTCACTATAAGCACTATGAATCCCAAAAGGAATGATGTTATTGGATGGCAAGCTCCAAAGATAGTAATTAGTCAATAAAATATCAAATTCATCATATAGATAGATAGTAATACAACTACAAGATGCATCTTCAGTACCAGAAATAATGATTTTCGTATATAGTGGTAGCAAATAAAGAACTTTCAGTGTATGAGGAGAACAATATTCAGATTGAAAATAAATATCAGGTTATAAGATCTCAAATGCAGGGGAAGATTGGAGAATTCATAACAATTTTCTTGCAAAATTACCTTTTCATAAGGAATTAGTTAGTCCAAAAATATTTCATTGCAATCAAAAGAATCGAACTCTAGCTGATGTAATGATGAATTTACAAATTGAAGCCATGCGTGCTAGTGCTATTATTCTAAGCATGTTCACAGGTTATTGTTTTCAGCTAAAGAGTAGACCTCTTGAATATATTTTACATCCCTTTTCGAGGAAAGGAAGTCTCTTTTGTCTCTCAAACCTGTGGAACTCAACCCATAACAAAAGGATGCACATACAGCTTCTACATTACTTAAAGTATCATAAATAATTTGGTTTGAACAATAGGATTATAACTTGTCTCCCACCTTTCACGAATCTCTTTGAATGCCTCCCACTTTTTACTCCATCGAGACTGCTTTGAAGGTAAAACAACATCAGTTCGTGCACTTCTTCCACCTTTTGGGGAAGTGGAAGGCTCATACTCGAGATGTCTCCTCTTACTAGGGTTGTCACTTAATTCATCATTTACAATAAGGGTGGAAGAAGAGTTCTAGAAATTTCAGCCAAACTATTATAAGTGATTTTATGTTGATGCAGGGGAGATGAAATCCTTTAACATTGAAATAAAAGATACTAAAAGAAAACTCACTAATAACTGGTATAGTTCATTAATCCAGTAAGAGATGCTCAGACACAAAAATGCACAGCGCAAAGCAAACTAATTGGGTCACTTTTGTAGCTATATGTTACATTATATCCATCAATTATCAACCATACATATGCAAGTTATTCATCATAATAAGTGATTTTATATGAATTGATGAACTAATCTAACTAGACTGACAACTAGTGATCAGTCCCAACATGTGTAAAGACACTTGAAAATGGAAAAGAAGGTGACTAAACTAGACAGTGAAGGCCAAATAACTCAACAGTCAATAGCACAGCAACGAGATTTTAGATGATGCTACAACTCCCAATGATTCTCCAAGAGATTTTTGGGATCATCAAGATTACGTCATTATATCAATTACCCTCAGTTTAAATATGACATTCACAACCACCCTTAGATGGGTCATCTTCTAACCAAAACTATGAATACGTACACAACTAAACAAGAACCAACTTAGGCCGACCCAATAAAATAAAATTGTTAATTAACATAACTTTGTTGGTAGAATATCTATCCACATGATACACAAGCAACACGTGCATAAGATAATGCACAGTGGAAAGTGTACTAGTTTTTTATTTTTCATTTAGAAGCTCAAACCATCATATAAACCAAACAGACTTACTCAGTCCTATGAACAATAGAATGATACAAATGAAATTTAAAGAAAAAACTGAAATAATAATTAGTAGATAGGATCAATTTGGCTATCAATTGAAGTGGAAAAGAAGTCCCTTCAAAATGTTTAGCCAGTTTATTAGTTATCATATCATCTCTCACTATGCAGAACAAACATTTTCCTTCTCGACATCCCCAAGATGCAAATGGCAGATTCCTTTTTTAATTGTCAAGTTCAAATGCAATTCACACCTTGAACTGATCCTTGAAAAAGGGTATTTCTGGGTCCAGACCTCGTCAGAATGCGAATCTAGCGAATCGGCCATCACAGTTCTTTACCTTGGCCATCTCATCTTGAAGCGATGAGTGTACTCTTGCATGGAGTCCCCTTTCTTGGTAGAGATTATCATCAGGTGTTCCAAGTCTTCCATGATCGTATGGTAAGTAGAGTCTTGTTCTATGAAAATGGAGGACATGACAGCAAAGCTCGCAATCGAGTGCATTGGTAAGTAGTGATACCACTTCAAAGCTGTCCCGTCTAGACTATTGGAGAACATTCGACACATCAACTTATCATCATGTTGGTACAACGCCATGTCTTGTCTGAATCGTCGAAGATGGCTTAATAGCGTCCATATAAGAGATTCAAGGTCAGTTTTTCCCGTACTCCCGAGATTCCTCATTTTCATCATCTTTTATTCCAACAGTTCTTCTATTTCTTCCTTTGATATGACTCGAGATTATTGAGCCTCTCCTGTAGCTTCCATCATGAGGTTCTACGACTGGATTTCCTCTTCGAGTCGCGTGTTTCTACTGTTTTTGTGGTCTCCTTGTCTTCCATCTCGACAGTTGCCCCCAGAGTGGGCTTCCCGTTCATCATCATTTACTCATTGATTGACCTCTGCTCGCGTTTTTGCAAGTTCATGTTGTAGTGTGTTGATCTGATCTTGCACATTCTGCCATGCGTTACATATTGCTTCAGCGTTCCTTCGTTCCATCTCCTGCATCCCGTTCAGGATCGTCTGCAACATTTCCGTTGGTGGGGTTGATTGATCTACGTGGTCATCTCCATTTCTGATTTAATTGCCCTCATTTAAGGATGCGTTGGATATGGTTTTAGGCATGTTTATGGTCTTATAGGGTGGGCCTCTTGAGCTTAAACAGATCTAAATCATGGTTTATATTTGTACCACTCAGACCTATAAAACACAAAAATTGGAAAAACTGATTTTGTTTTTATTTTTGTCTCCTAGTGAAAAAATGCAGACCATCTGATTTTTGAATGGGTGACTCATACCTAATAATCAGCCTATATTTGTCTGTGATCTTTAAGTTTTTTTTTATATATAAATTTAAACAAATCTAAGCCTTTGATCTATTACTAGTTTGATATCTCTTACTTTCATTTGAATATGAAACAATGATCCATCATATTTTTGACGGTTGGGATGTGCATATTTATATCTATTTATTTATCTATAAAAAGTATAGAAGTTTGATAAAAAAAATTTAGACAATACTACTTTTGATTATTTTGAAATTTTCTACATTCTCCTTAATGTATTTATTATCTTAATTATCTAATACATTTAAAAGAGGTTGGACTAAGGAGAAACTTTTGATTATCCTTATTGCATTGGTATGATTTTTAATTCATTCAAGTTTCAATTGTGGATTTGTTTTTAACCAAACTGATTTCTGTGAAAATTTGTTTTGTACAAGATAAAATTTTAAATCTCAATTTTTTCAAAGCAAAAATAAATATTAAACCTTTCAATTGACCGCAAAACATTTTTATGTCTAATCACATCTAATCATCGGTTTCCATGTTTAGTTCTTCGTATTTAGCTATCCAAGTACATTTATTATTAAATCCATGAAACTCGCAAATAATTCATCCTTACATAAGACAACAACCCACCAATCCAATTTCACGTTTTAAGTAAAACTCAAAAAACCAACTCTAATGTTTGATTTCCTTCCTAAATCCTTTGTTTTGGTACAAAATCTGCAAAAAAAGAAAAAAGATAAGTCAATGAATATTACGAGTTCTTCTTCATTTCCCATTCAAAAGCTAGAGGCATTTCAAAAGAAATGGGCAATAAAGTTCGAACTTCTTTGAAAATAAATTATTGAAGAATAAAAAACGAAAAGAGCACTTGAGGTTATGAAGCTGGATTAGTGGATGAAGAGTTATTGATTACTTCCATGATCACATATCATATTTGTTTTTGTCGAAGTTTACCATAGTTCATCAAGTAAATAAATTGTTTTCCTTTATTTAGTAGGGAACAATGGTGTTGGATATCATGTATGATGATGTGATAAAAAATAATAAGAAACTTCTTAAAATGATAAGACATATCTTATCAAGAGTGGAAACGTAAACTCAATTGAACAATTGATATCATACTTTCAAATACTCATGAAGAAATATAATATTTTTATTTACTATAGAGATTTGACAAATTGATTTAGTTATTTCGTTGACTTGATAGACTATACTTTAACAGTCTCACATTTCAACCTTTACTGATAAAAAGAAGTTGGGTAAAGAATTATTTATATCTCTAACTGATTTAATTACATACTCGTGCCAAAACAACTTGATTTATTATAAAATGATAAATTTCATGAAATAAAACTTACATGTTGATATATTTTTATTTGCAGGAGGACAATTATTAAAATTTAAAAATGAAATCAAGTTTGAAATTTTCATGCAAACTGATTTTCGTAAGTATCATATGATAAACAATTATCAATTGAATGTGATTAATATTTAGTAAACAAACTTGTGTTATAATGTACGAACAAATCTCGATTTTGAATCTCAAATTTTTATTAATTTTTGTTCTGTCATAGGGCTAAAACGCAAAAAACTTGATATTTTTCATAAAATTTAAATCTCAATTGTTTACAAATAATTCAAAAAATGCACGATTCTACTGTGTAAAACTCTTTATAAAGGTCTAAAGAGTTTAATAATTTAAGTCTTCCATCACATCGATCATTCAATTGAATCAATATATCCATGTGCCTTTGTCATTAATTATTATTGCTTATAAAAATGATTTCTAATTTCAATCTAAAAGATAAGTAATAGTAGAAGAATAGTCGTGGAGCAAAATATGAGGAAAGAGAGAAAAAATGCCACTTTAATTTTTTATTGAAAGGGTGGATTTTATAAAGGGGCCTACATCCTGTGAATCTTTAATTTTTCATACATGCATTGAGATTTTGTAAATTGCTATCAGTAGAATTAATAATTTAATATTACTATTTTACTTTTGTTTTAAATTTAAAATAATTCCCAAACCTATCACATTCATTTCAACTTTACTAGGCTATATTTATTTCAAGTTTAATCCTACTTTCAAGTTCTACCAACATTTTAAAATTGTTCCATCACGTGTGAATTTTGAATTTATTATTTAACAGTAAAATTCTACCTATATTTTTATTAAAAGAAAAATATATCTATATTTAAAAACTATTACATCACGTGCGAAACACACGTTTTTACTAATTCATATGAAAAATCTTTTTAAATATTTTATATTTACTAGTTGGAAACCACGTGCCTTACACATTGTCTGCATGTTTGTATTCATATTTTTTTATCTTAAGATGTTACTTATTTTTTCTGAACAACTTTTTTCCATCAAGCCCAACAATTTAATGAGTTGTATCTATCAACTTTTTACCTCTTATTTTCTTTATAGATTTACGGATTCAATCTCTCATTTTTATAATCATAAAAAAGTGTAATGCGTATCAAGAGAAGGTTTAATGTACTTTAGGTAAGAAGAAATCCTAATGGCTCTTCCCTCCCTCCCTCGCTAATACCAGCGCCTCCCCAGTCTCTCCCGCCTCGTCTCCTCCCTCGCCCCGTCTCCTTCCTTCATCTCGTCTCCCTCGCCTCCCTCACCTCCCTCGTCTCTCCCTCTCTCCGAGTGGAAAGCCTCTGGTCTCTCTCTCTCTCATCTATGCCTCATCTCCCCCGGCTATTCCTCGTCTCTCCGGAGATGAAAGCTTCTATGTTTCTCTGCCTCTCTCGTCTCTCCCTCATCTCATATCCTGTTCTCCATGCATCTCTATTTCTATGCTTCCATATTTCGTCAAAGCCTCTGTCTCTCAGTCGATCGGTATATTTTCTTTAAAGGTAATTTAGGTTTTCATATTTGAGAATTATTTTAGGGCCTACTTTTGGTTTATTCTTATTCTTCATAATGTTTGTTCAGAATTTTTAGATTGTTTGTTAACACTATTTGTTGAAATTGAGTCTCTGTTTGAGTAGCATCAAAACTGAATGGATGTTGGTAATTGGAGTAATGGAAGTAAAAATAATTATTCACGCTTTTAATTTCTTTATTTTTGTTGTAAGGTTTGGTTCTTATAGCTCACTGTTTCAGTTTATAACTTCACTAGTTCGATTTGTCCTTAGCATGGATATTTTTAATTTAAATATATTTATTGTCAAATACAATCCTTTTTTAAATTTTTTGAATCAATGTTAGTTGTTCTGTAAGTCTTTATGTCCTATAAATCATAGACAATACACACAACTATGTTTCTCCTTCCCTCTTAAAGCTTATTTTATATACTACATATTAATGGTCGTAAACACTATTGCAGAGAATAAGTTGAATATGATACAAAATCGTTATACAACATTGCTTGAATTTTATATCCATGAGAGAAGACAATTTGACGCTGCTTAAAGTACTCTAAATTTCATTATGAAGTGAAAAAGGGTTGAAGGATATATATTACCTCTTTATCTATTAGGATCAATCGCATAATATCTAATTTTTTTGTTGCTTTGGTATATGATTCCATAGAATTTTTTTGATGTACTTTAACCTTAATGTACCACTCCTCTTCAAGCTTTACCTCCATTACAGGTAAACAGTAGTGTTCTAGTAGTACAAATATAAAATAATAAAAGATTGATCAGTAAGAATCATGTGAATCATACTATGGAGAAAAAAGAAATGTAGAACTATTGTTACCTTTGTAAACCACAAATGCATGAGAAGATTGCCTTCTTTAGCACTTTCATCCATCAATTTGTTTGCTTTTATAGACTTTGAAATACATGAACTAAAAGGGTTTGAAGTTATTTAATAAAATGAACAAATCAATCCATTAAACATGAATTTATAATAAATCCTAAAATCGATTTGTACTAATTATATATGAATTTGCTTAATGGGTGTTTTAGATGGAGTTTGACGATAATAATATGAATTTAATAAAACTTATCATTAAGTTCTTGAACTACGGGCCCTTCTAAACATTTGGTTAGAAATCATTCATAAAAAAGATAACAATTCAATAATTAGAAAAAAATAGAAATTTTATTGCAAACCGGGAGGCAACCTAAATAGACTAATGGAATATTAATTTAGACAGAAAAAATTCAATGTATAATAATATGAACTTGACAAAAGTAATCTTTGAAATTCCTGAACAATGGGCCCTAATAGATTAATTGATTATTAATTCAGTGAAAAAAAATTCAATGTATAGATTCACTTATAAGAAAGGTATATTTGAAATAGTTGAAATTTAAATGGGCTAAATTTTCTAAAAAAAGTTCTCAAGGCCTGACACTTTTAATATATTATTGATTATCTCAAATGTACATATGAAAAGTTTTTTAACTACTTTGTTTAAATTATCATCTCAAATTAACCCAATATTTTTTATTGACATTTTTATGTGCAAATCTTAAAAGACTAATTATAAGCAAAAAAAGTCTCAAATTGAACCTATATGTCGTAGTTTAATTTTTTTTCTATTGTGATTTTTATGTGTATACTAATCTAATGGGCTTAAAAACTAAAGTGACAGAGAAAATTTCATTAAGCGGAAGGAATAATTTTTTTTTATATCTATAACTACTTATCTTATCTTTAGTAAAAAATACTTCGGACAACTTTATCCTCACATCTCTAATCACGATCGTATCTTAATCTATGACATATATAAAAGTGTCAAAATTGGAGAAACATTTTTATACTACTTTGTCCATATTGTTTTCATGCTAATTAAATTGCTCTTACTTAATAATATTGTGCTGTGATTTTAATAGGCCATTCATCCATATATTTTATTTAATTAAAATGTAGAATGAGATTTCATATTTTTTACAAATCATTAATTATCATTCCTCTATTTCTAAAATATTTGATAGAAAAAATACTTTGTAGCTAAATTAAAAAAAAAAATTCCTTCTCTTTCATTTTCAATAAGTATGATTTGTTAAGGAATCATAAAAATTAAATAAAACAGTATAAGCTTTGTATATTTGTTTATTTCTAAAAAAATTGTGTCATCCTATTAAGATGAGAAGATATCACAATTATATGTTCATGTTTCTTGCTTGATAATTATTTAAATGTTATTTGAAGTTTTGAATAGCTAGCTAGATAGCGTTAGTGTAAAACGTTCTATCTTTATTTAATTAAGGTTATGATCAAAGTATTCAATATATGAGTAGTCATGTGACATTTATATGTGTTATATTATTTTTAAATTTAACTCAGGCATAAATCTAATTTACACATCTAAAGTTTAACATGTAGATAATTTATATCATTGAACCATTTCTTTAAAATCAAATATCCGTAAAGTACGTGGATTAACCATTCATACTCCTCCCCATTATTAAAAACTAATAGAATTTTTTTAATCAAATTAAAACTCAAAATAAACTAATATATCACTGAAAAACTAAAAACCCAAAAAAAAATACCCAAATCCTTGAATCCTCAGCCCGAGTTTTCCTTCCCCTTCCCCTTCATGTTCCCCGACTCCATCCCCCTCCGCGACTCAGCCCTTCTTCCCCGACACTCCCCCTTCTTTCCCGAGCTTCCCTTTTCCCTTCCCCTTCTTCCCCGACACACCCCATCCCTTCTTCCCCGAGCTTCCCCTTCCCCTTCCTCTTCTTCTGCATCAGATCTCATTCTCATTCTCTTTGTTCCTTCCTTCACATCAATCCGCAACCAACATTAGGTAATAAAAATTATGATGATATGATAAAGATGGAAATGTAATACATGTTGCTAAGTGCTAACTAAATTCACACATTCAATTATCAGGTTTAAGTAAGTTATTAACAACCCAACAATCCCTTATCCATCATCATCATTCTTACAACAAAAATTATAAAGATGATAAATAGACAGCTACACCTTTAACTACGGGTTATTTGAAATACTACACCCTTTCCACATTCTATAAAGATTTTTATACCACTTTCTCCAAATCCATAATTTTACACTCCTAGTCCACCATAATCAAAATAAAAATATTTTCACTGTTCTTTTTTCTCATCATTTCTTTTCATTTTTCCCCATGTAAAGATCAAATCAATACCCACTCCCTCACTCTTTTTCTTTCCCACTACCACCATATCAGCCTGCATCTCTCTCCCTCTCTCTCTGTTATAGTTCTACTTTATGCATTAGAAGGAGCGGTGTTCTGAATCGGCCATAGCTCTGAGGTTCTCTCTCTTACTCTCTATCTTTAGTGCTTATTGCTAATTATAATATATTACAATACTTTCTCTGTTTACCAAAAAATTTAAATAGGGGTTGCAATTTGGCATCGAAAAATTATCCTGTAATCGGTTGATATAAGATTAAGAATCATGGCATTTTTTGGATTCGATATTAGATGTTAAAATTTAGTCGGGGTGAAGCACATGAGATTCTCGTTCAGATTTTGATTGGGTTAGACTTTTTCTCTTTTTCAATGGACTGCACATTACTATCCTATTGACCAATTGTTGTAGCAAACCATGAAACAGATGTAATCCTTTACTCCCAGTTGCAATTCGTTATATAATGTAGCACATAGGTTAGAATCTTGAGTTTTTTTAATTATTTCTTATAATTCTGCTCTTCCTCACTTCTGTTTAATTTGATATCAATTTTATTTGTTCGTTCTTTTGCATACAAACAATAAATGATACTTGTAGATACAAATGTATCATATGGGTGAGGTGCATGAGTGGTCTAGTTCTAGTCAGTGACTGGGATAACGCCTGAGAACGTCGGGGAGGACGCCGGGAGGTGAAGGGGGAGCACTCTAGACACTCAATGGTGGTGACAAATGCTTGTTCTCTCTCTCTCTCTCTAGAAGTGAGAGCTTTTCACTCTAGAAATGAGAGTTTTTCTCTCTAAAGTGAGAGCTTCTCTCTCTCTAAAGTTCCAGTCCCTTCAAATGAAGGAGGAGTCCTTTTATTGGTGAATAAAAGGAGGGGGACCATTGCAACTAATCTCTTGATTAGTTGCAAGCCCGCCAATCAAATCGTGCCACCTAAGCTGATTGATCATACTTAAGTGAGTAAGAGGAGGATTACACATGAGCCAATCGGTGACACCATGTGGGTCTTTGTATAATGACCATTGATCTAGGGAGAACACGCATAGCTGGTGAGGCACGACGCGGTGTTCACCCAATGCCTCATCTACAAAGGTTCTCACAACCAAACCTATCCTCAAGGTTGAAGGGTAGCACACCCTCAATGTCTAGAGTGGTCATACCGGGGAGGTATGTCCCCCGTCCAGTACAACGTAGCCCTCACCACTAATCCTACCAGTCCATAACCTCCAGAGCGTTCCCAAGAAACCATACGTCACCTAAGTCTTTGTCACTTGACTTAGTGGTTTGTGATGCGATGACTCATTACAATATTGTGGCGGTGTGTATTATCTGAAGCGCGTAACCATTATCTCCAAGTTGCATTACGGAGGGTGATCCAGGCACCTCCATGGTACACCCATGAGAGTGACATCAATGGTGCTTCCATGAGGGTGACATCAATGGTGCCACTGTAAGGGTGACACCCCATGGTGCTGCCATGGGGACGATCCCCACGGGTACCTCAGTGGCGGCACCTCTAGGGGTGCACCTCAGCAGTGACACTCCATGGTGCGTCCTTGGTGGAGACACTCCTGATACGCCATAAGAGTTACGCTTTGCCGGTAGTCAACGTTAAGGTCATCAACTCTCATGTACATTTAGTCCCTTGTACAAGCACGGATGCAGAGTAATCGATCTTGTACACAATTTCTTCAATGTAGCAATCAATTGTATTATCAACTCCTCGATCATTTGATCGTTCCGTTACATGGTGTATGCGGGATGCATCAATCGATATGCCCAATGTGCCTCCTTTGTGTGGTGTAGGCATTTCCGTGTTACATGGGGTTAAATTTATAAGATAAATTTTATGGGGGTAAATTTAAAAAAAATCAATTTTGTTTTGAATTTTTAGGAGACCTCACTCCCTTCTCCCCCCCTTTTGAAAAGAGAAATAAAGTTAAGTGGCAGTATGAGGGGGTGAGGTCGAGCGCGACCAAGCTCGCTGTGTCTAGTGGCGACATGAGGGAGTGAGGTTGAGCGTGGGAGCTCGCTTGTGGGAGTGTAGTGGCGACATCACACTTTGAGGGAGTCCAATGGTGATATGAGGGGTGAGGTTGAGTAGCGGCATGAGAGGGGGGGTCTAGTGGTGGCATTAAGGGAGTGGGAGTCCAGCGGTGGCTTTGCTTAGCATATGAGTCCAGTAGCGGCTTTGCTTTGGCGTGGGAGTCCAGTGGCGGCATGCTGAACCTCAGTGGCGGCCTGGCGTGCTTGGCCAGCATGCCGCCACTGAGCCTCAGTGGCGGTCTGGCGTGCTTGGCCAGAATTCCGCCACTGAGCCTCAGTGGCGGGTTGGTTCCGCGCGCGAGAGTGAGCGTGGGGTGCTCTTTGCGCGGGTTGGACTCGCATGGGTGGGTGTGTGGGTGGGGGGGAGCTCAATGACGACATGAGGTGTGCTCGCGGTCGGAGTTCGCATGAGAGTGAGGAGTTGTGGTGTTGCCTCGGTTAGGTGTTGGACCAAGTGCATGCCGCCACTGAGCCTTAGTGGCGGCATGCCTTGCTTAGTGGTGGGCCTAATGGGCGTGGGACTTGTCCGTGCAAGCTGCCTTCTCCATGGGTTGAGCGAGTGGAGTCACGGGTGCCGCGTCACCTTGTCACTTAACGATGGAATCCCTTAGCCATTTTTCTATACTTGACATACACCTTGGTCTAACCAAGTCTTTGTTTTATTTGTAGATCATGATTTCACAGACCATCAAAGACTCGTCGCATGCACTAGTAAGAGTCGATTTCTCTCTAATTTGGACTTCTCTTTTCAGTTGAGTGAGTTACTCACTCTTGTACTTAGAATTTTTTTTAGAATTTTTCCTCCGTCAGACATGCCTCTGCGGAACAAGCCTCCTCCATAAGGTACATGTAACATGCTTCTCCTCTTAGGAAAATACATGGAAAAATTCACTTCCATCAGACATGCCCCCTTATAGAGTGATTGTAACATGCTTCCCCCTTAAGAAAATACATGGAAAATTTTGCCTCCGTTGAGCATGCCTCCACTATAGGGTTTTTGTAGTATGCTCCCCCCCTTGGGGAAAATTTCAAAAAATTTGCTTCCCCCTTCATCTGGGGGTGTTGGAGTGCATCTGTCTAGGGGTGCGTGGGAGCCTCCGCCAGGGAGTGCACGAGAGCATCCGCCAGGGAGTGTGCAGGAGCATCCGTAAAGGAATGCGCGGGAGTATCGTCCAGGGCTCGAGCATCCATAACGAAGTGCGTGGGAGCATCCGCCAAGAAGTGCGTGAAAGTATCCGCATCGGAGTGAGCGGGAGCATCCGCAATAGAGTGCACGGGAGCATCCATCAGGGAGTGTGCGGGAGCATCCGCCAGGGAGTGTGCGGGAGCATCCACATAGGAGTGCGCGTGAGCCTTCGCCAAGGAGTGCGTGAAAGCCTACGTCGAGGAGCGCGTGTATGCCTCCGCCGAGTAGTGAGTGAAAGCCTCCGTCGAGGAGTGCGTGTATGCATCTCACCAAGCACGTCGTCTACTATGGATGTTCTCAAGTAGAGGCGTGAAAACCTATACATCTCACCAAGCATGACGTCTATCATGGGTGTTCTCAAGTAGATGCGTGAAAGCTTATACATCTTACCAAGCATGACGTCTATCATGCGTGTTCTCAAGTAGAGGCGTGAAAACCTATGCATCTCACCAAGCATGCTTCTATCATGCATGTTCTCAAGTAGAAGCGTAAAAGCCTATGCATCTCATAAAGCATGATGCCTATCATGAGTGTTCTCAAGTAGAAGCGTGAAATACTATGCGCCTCACCAATCATGACGTCTATCATGGGTGTTCTCAAGTAGATGCGTGAAAACCTATGCATCTCACCAAGCATGACGTCTATCATAGGTGTTCTCAAGTAGAGGCGTGAAAGCCTAAGCATCTTACCAACATGACGTTTATCATGAGTGTTCTCAAGTATATGCGTGAAAGCCCATGCGTCTCACCAAGCATGATGTCTATCATGGGTGTTCTCAAGTAGAGGCATGAAAGCTTATGTATCTCACCAAACATGACGTCTATCATGGGTGTACTCAAGTATAGGCGTGAAAGCCTATGCGACTCACCAAACATGACGTTTATCATGAGTGTTCTCAAGTAGAGGCGTGAAAGCCTATGCATCTCACCAAGCATGACGTCTATCATGGGTGTTCTCAAGTAGAGGCGTGAAAGTCTATGCAACTCACAAAGCATGACGTCTATCATGAGTGTTTTCAGGTAGAGGCGTGAAAGCCTATGCAACTCACAAAGCATGACGTTTATCATGGGTGCTCTCAAGTAGAGGCGTGAAAGCCTATGCAACTCACCAAACATGACGTTTGTCATGGGTGTTCTCAAGTAGAGGTGTGAAAGCCAATGCATCTCACCAAGCAGGGTCTATCATGGGTGTTCTCAAGTAGAGGCGTGAAAGCCTATGCAACTCACCAAGCATGACGTTTATCATGAGTGTTCTTAAGTAGAGGCGTGAAAACCTATGCGTCTCACCAAGCATGACCTTTATCATGGGTGTTTTCAAATCAAGGCGTTGGAGTTTATGGTATTACTGACACACTTAAAGGCAGTTGAAAGCCCTTTTCACAATGATAATGCAGCAACACTCCTAAGTCACCCATCGCGGTAATTTTGTCGTTACCTCGGGTGCACTCATCGATGAATCATCAACCCGTCTGCTAAGGTGATTTTACTGTCACTGAGGCTGCAATTGACCCGGAATACTCTGCTTGAGGCACCATACATGGTTATTTCCTGTTGCCATCGGTGTGCTGAACCAATCATAAAAATGCGTGATCAGGCCTTCACGCGCGAGGGTGAGTGTGGGAGTGAGCTTGAGTTGGGCTTGATGGCGGGTGGCTGAGCGGCGCGCTTTGGAGCAAGCCTTGGTGGGGGCACATGTATGCTAGCGGGGTGAGTTTGCCTGGGGCCTGGACTTATGTGTTGAGCTTGTGCTACATTGGGGTATATTGCATGGTGGCGGCATTAGTGCGATGGTGGCATGAAAGATGCAGGATAGAGCCTTTGCGCGTGAGAGTGAGCGCAATGGGCAAGTGGGAATAGCCGAGGGGTCTTGACTTGTACAAGAATCGTAGTGTTGGCTTGAACGTCTGATTAAATATTGTTCTGGATGAATGCTTGTGATTGAGTACCTACTACGGAGGATTGAACGCCCATGAGAGAAATAAGTTACATTTTTTCTCTTTACATTTTTCATTTTGGAGCTTAAGGTAGGCTTTCCCCTTTTTTTCCCTTCCTTTTGCTTTTGTGTAGTCCCTTTAGATAAAAAGACAAGAGTCTCACCATATGAGCCATGGGTATTCTCCTTTATTTGTTTCTTTTTTTTGTAGAGAAAACCCATCACTTTGCTTTCCGAGAGCAACAGTAGATAAGCTTTTCTTTAGTTTGATTTCAGTAAAGTTGTTGAAATTTGGGTGGGTGCCACCATTACACCTCAGTGGCGGGTGGGTGCCGCCATTAGACCTCAGTGGCGGGTTGGGCTAAGCTTGGTGGCGGCATCACATTTATCCCGTGGTGTTTTTGCTGCTTCATAGAAAATATGAGATTTGTTCTAGCTTTGTCGTTTCTGTAAATTTCAGCATGGTTGCTGTTTTTTTGCTTTGGTTCACAATTTCTGGGTTTTTGATGGTTGACCCATGCTTGAAGATGAGTTTCGGTGGTGATGGGTGGGAGTGTACATGTGTGTTGCCATTGGGAGGGGTTGCCTCGTGCTCTTTTCTTTCTGAGGATGCCGCCACTGAGATGAGAGGGGTGTGCGTGTGCCGCCATTGAGAGGGGAGTTGGGTTTTGCTATGTGTGTGCCGCCATTGAGAGGGGTGTTGGGCTTTGCTATGTGAGTGCTGCCATTGAGAGGGGAGTTGTGGGTGCCGCCATTCATGACCACAAACTCACATCTATTGTGAGATGTTCGGTTTTGGAATAGGGAGATGTGGGTTACTGGCGGTAAAGGAATGGAAGAGTTGGGCTTAGTGGCGGTAAAGGAATTGGGGAGTCCTACACTTGGTCCAATCCAACTTTCAACCACTTTTAGCCCTTACATGACTTTGCCGAAAGGGGAGGGGATTTGGCCATTGAGCAAATTGCATTTTCATGTGATTTGCACCTCTTCATTGAGCAAATTGATTTTTTATGTGAATAAAAATTCTGCTGCACTTTTATATGAATAAGAACATGTGGGTGAAGATTATTGGATATGATTAGTGCAGGTGCTTGTTTGGTCAGTGCGCATAAGTGTAAGTGGAAGTAGCCGAGTGGGTCAATGGTGGGGATGATGATGTCCAATAGTGGTCTGGATGTTGTGGTACGGTGGCACTGATGTAAACATGTAATGTATCAACGACCCTCCTCATCTCAGCGTTGGAAGTTTGGAGTTCTCGAATGACTTCGACTTGCTCTCGCGCTTTGTGTAGGTGTGCTTGATGGTAACTCACGAGAGGTGTTCTCCTCTTCTTGTCCACATTCTTCGTTGAGTATGGGTCTGTCTCCCTCCGTGTGCTATTCCCTTTACACGTCCAACCATGATGTTGCTTTGCTAGTGTTACTATTCCTTTTACACGTCCAACCATGATGTTGCTTCGCTAGTGTGACAAACGAATCCCCAGCAGAGTCGCCGAATGTAGATACAAAGGTGTCACGTGGGTGAGATGTAGGAGTGGTCTAGTCTTAGCCAGTGACCGGAACAACGTCAGGAAAGACACCAGGAGGTGAAGGGTGAGCACTCTAGACACTAAAGGGTGGTGACAAATGCTTGCTCTCTCTCTCTCTCTAGAAATAAGAGTTTCTAAACTTAAAAATGAGAGCCTCTCTCTAAAGTGGGAGCTTCTCTTTGAAGTTCAAATCCCTTCAAATGAAGGAGAAGTCTTCCTTTTATAGGTGAATAAAAGGAAGGGGGACCATTGCAACTAATCCATTGATTAGTTGCAAACCCGTCATTCAAATCGTGCCACCTAAGCTGACTGATCATGCTTAGGTGAGTAAGATGAGGATTACACATGAGCCAAAAAGACCATGATCTAGGGAGAACAAGCTTAGTCGGTGATGCGTGATGATGGTGTTTCACCGACGCCTCCTCTACAAAAGTTCTCCCAAACCAAACCTCTCCCCAATGTGGGAGGGTAGCACACCTTCAATGTCTAGAATGGTTACACCGAGGAGGTATGTCCCCCGTCTAGTACAACGTAGCCTCGCCCCTAATCCTACCAGTCCATAACCTCTCGAGCATTCCTAGGCAATCATACGTCTACCTAGGTCTTTGTCACTTGACTTAGTGGTTTGTGATGTGATGACTCGTTACAATAATGTAGTGGTGTGTCTTGTCTGAAGCGCGTAACCCTTGTCTCCAAGTTGCATTACGGAGGGTGATTTAGGCACCTCCATGATACACCCATGAGAGTGACATCAATGGTGCTGCCGTAGAGGTGACATCAATAGTGCTACTATAGGGGTGACACCCCATGATGCTGTCATGGGGACGACCCCCATGGGTACCTCAGTGGAGGCACCTCAAGGGGTGCACCTCAGTGCCGGAACCCGAAAGGGTGCACCTCAGCCGTGACACTCCATGGTACGTCATTGGTGGAGACATTCCCGGGACTCCGTAAGAGTTGCGCTTTGCGAGTAGTCAACATTGAGGTCGTCAAACATCATGTACAATACTAAAGAATCTCATGGAAGACAAGCAGTTATTTTCTCTCATGGAAGACAAGCAGTTGTGAAATTTGATTATCCTTATCCCTAATTATGTTATTTTTCCCAAACAAACCTCGTCCAGTCTCTGGCTGCAAGTAAGAAGCATTAAGCAACTGTTTAATTCAAGAGCATGGCTCTCCATATGTGGTTAGTGATTTTCTAGACATGCTGGGCATAGAGCATGGCTCCTTTCAGTTTATAGATTGTGAGAATTTGTCTCCTAGAGAGAATTTGACTTGGAGCTCCAGTTGAAAGTCTTGCACATCTATGAACACTTTTTATTTTTTGTTTAGATTTTAAATAATTATAAACTCTTCTTTAGATTTTAAGTTTGTTGATTGGATGGTGTTATATTTTTAAGTAATTATAAACACTTCTATATTGTTCATTGTGTGGATGGTGTAATTTATTAAGTAATTATAATTTCAGGAGAAAATTAAATTACTTTATGGGTTCAAGTAGTGAAAAATTACTATTTGAGCCCCTCAAGTAGTGACGAGCTTACTGGACAATAAACTTCAGGAGCAAAAATAATTACTTGAATCCTTCAAGTAATCACATGCTCTTCGGATAAATCATTGTTGGAGACAAAAATGACTACTTGAACCCTTCAACTAGTCATTTTGTTTCATGTAGTGATTTATTCGGAGAGCGTGTAACTACTTGAAGGGTTCAAGTAGTAAAAAAATATTACTTGAACTATTCAAGTAGTCACACGCTCTCTGAATAAATCACTGCATGAAATAAAATGACTAGTTAAAGGGTTCGAGTAGTCTGAACCCTTCAAGTAGTCTGAACCCTTCAAGTAGTTAAATTATTTGTTGCCATCAGTTTATACAGAGAATATGTAACTACTTGAAGGGTTCAAGTAATATTCTATGACTACTTGAACCCTTCAAATAGTCATTCTGTTTCATGCAATTATTTATACAGAGAACATATAAATACTTGAAGGGTTCAAGTAGTATTTTATGACTACTTGGACCCGTTAAGTAGTCATTTTATTTCATGCAATGATTTATACATAGAGCATGTAACTACTTGAGGGTTCAAGTAGTCAAAAATACTACTTGAATCCTTCAAATAGTCATTTTATCTCATGTTAGTGAGCAATCTAGACATAGAAATTGACACTATCCACATAGTAATCAATCTTGAACCCCTTATCAGTTTATAATTACTTGAATTCAAATCAACAAAGATATACAATTAACAAACTTATAATCTAAAGAAGTGTATAAGCATTCAGAAATCCAAACAAAAAAAGCATTTCTCCTTCACAATTTCACACATCCTTGTCAAAGAAGCCCATCAACTGGCTTCACTAACCACAAATACAATTAATATACATGTATTTGAGCTTATCCTTGAGAAACAAATTACAAGAAAATAAGGCATCTTCCTTAAATTGTCTTGATCACAACCATGAAAGCTCCAAGAAACTAAGAAGATACGAACAAGTTAGAGAGAAAAATTAAAAAAAGTCAAGTAATTTAAAGGTGAACCTGTCTAATTTGAGTGATGATCTAGTTTCATGAGCTCAAGTGAGCTAAATTACTATTATTGTGATAGTTAATACAAACTAATAAATTCTCAAATCTTGATTTTCTTTCCACTCTTAAGCTTTCTTGGGAACTAAAAAGCGAAAAAGTCAGAAATAGAGAAATAAACTAAAGTTAAAACCTTCAGAGGAGTCAATTTGAGAAAGTCTTATGTTGTCTTTGGGTGCTTGCAATATGTTAAGAAACAAAATCAAACAAAAGTAAAACGGGTTACTTGAAACATTAAGAATTATTGAATAATGTGATGGAGAAAACGATGGAGAAGCTTATCGGGTCGGTAAAACTAGGCGTTGTCGTCGATGGAATCATCGGAGCAGTGGAATCGATCCACTTGGATGCGTTGATGTGCTCTTATAATTGGTCTTCAATGAACTTCCATTCCAATCTTTTCCAGTCAACTTTGGTTGGTTCCATTGAACCCACTTCATAAGGATGGAAACAGATAGAGATGTCTCTTTGTCTAAGGAGTATGGAGAAAAACCGAACTAAACATAGCTAAATTGAAGAGAATAGTGTAAGCTTCAAAAGAATCCCTGACTTTTTCTTAGGTTTCGCTCGATCTTTTTTGTCTACAGAAAAGCAGAGAGAGATAGAATGAACTTAAAAGCTCTCTTGCTTGACACAAGCAAAAATCACAGTTATAACTAGTAGGGTTTGGAGTGTGTATTAGGTTGATTTGATGGAGAATGGAAAGAAATGATGAAGAAAGATAAAGTTAAAATAGTTTGACGCTAATTGTGGTGGGCCAGAAGTATAAAAATCTGTATTTTGAAAAAAAAGTATAAAATTCTTTAACCAAATTAGAAATGGTGTACTATTCCCAATAACTTTTTAATTACACTTGCTTCCCACTTTAATCAACCCAAATCCAAACTTACATACCAGATATATGAAAACTTATGATTGCATCAGTTCTAATATTATCCCTTTTATGGAAACAAACTTTATTCCCCATCCTTTTTTATCATTCTATATGCAGTTGTTGGTTATTCAATTAACTAATTAAGGAGCTGGAAGTGCTCTCCTGTCGGGGATGGAGTTGGGAAAGGGAAGGGGAATTCGGGGTTGGGGATTTAGGGATTTAAGTGTTTCTTAATTTTTAGTTTTTTTAGTGATATATTAGTTTATTTAGTGTTTATTTAGTTATTAATCGATTAATTTTAATTTGATTAAAAAATTCCGTTAGTTTTTAACGGAAGTTAGTGGGGGAGGCTGGGTATGAATTGTTAATCCAAAAATATTTTAAGAATATTTGATTTTAAAGAAATAGTTCAAGAATAGAAATTACAGACATATACTCTAGAGTATAAATTGGATTTATCTAATTAACTTAATATACGTATTTTTTAAATTACTGTATAAAAATGGTTAAGTTATTCAATAATTCATTTTTATTTTGTAATCTAAAGTAATTTAAGTTTTTAATGTTATAAGTATAATATATATATTGACACACTGTTACATATATTTATATAGAAGATGTGATGTGTCACAAATAATATATTATATATGTTGTATTAATATTTTTAACTGTATTTTATGCTGAATTTTTTAAATAAAAATGTATAATGTGCCGAAACTTACCTTGCATATTAAACATTTAATGCTATATGTGAATTGATTATCGAATATTTATAGTATATTTGACCGTTTAATATCACCTTAAACATTTAATGTAATTTAATTCCATACGCACGTTGATAAATCAAATAATTGCTGATTAATTTTTAAATGTAAAATTTTCATATGATTCCTCGGTTCCTTAGAATTTGCTATCGCCCCATTGTTATCACAGTACAGGATCAATGGCTTGTCCAAATCTAAAACTTCATCCAGATCATAATAGAACTTTCTAAGCTATACCGCCTCTTTCCCAGCTTCACAAGCCGCTATATATGCGGATTCCATAGTGAAACCTGCAATGTTGGATGATTTAATATTTCTCCACACTACAACTCCACCACCTAGGGTGAATACTGATCTAAGTGTCGACTTTTGGCTTTCTCTGTCAAATTAAAAATCAGAATCAGTATATCTAGTGGGGTTCAGGTCTCCACCTGAATAAATGAGCATATAGTTTCTTGTTCTCTTAAGATACTTGAGAATGTGCTTTACTGCAATCCAGTGTTTCAAACCTGGATTCGATTGATAACAACTGATAATTCTCAATGCATAACAGATATCTGATCTCGTACACAACATGGCATACATGAGACTTCCAACTGCTAAGTCATGGGGAACCTTTCTCATATCATCTTCCTCTTGAGGTGTCTTAGGATATTGTTCCTTGGAAAAGGACAATTCCATATCTGGTCGGTTGTTGACATTTCTTGAAATTCTCCATAAAAAATCTATCCAACACCTTATCAATATAAGATGCCTGAGAAAGTGCCAATAACTTGTTCTTTCTATCCCTCAGAATTTGGATGCCTAGAACATAGCTCACTTCTCCCAAATCTTTCATTTGAAATTTCTCAACTAACCACTTCTTTACCTTTGACAAAGTTTCTACATCATTCCTAATGAGTAGAATATCATCAACATAAAGAACTAAGAAAGGGCCAAATGCATCCAATGGGCACCTTATCAATATAAGATGTCTGACAAAGTTTCTACATCATTCTCTACTTTACCATCTGCACCTATTTTCTTCTTGAAGGTCCATATACATCCAATGGGCCTGACATCTTCAGGTGGATTTACAAGTTCCTAGACAGAATTGAAATACATAGATTCAATTTCCTGGTCCATGATATTTTGTCATTTCTTCTTTTCAAGTTATCTATTGCTTCTTTATAAGATAATGAATCGTCCTTATTAGTGTCTGACACTAGAACATGTGCATTTAGTTCGTAGCGAACTGGTTTTCTCACCACCTTCCCACTACGACGTTGCACTGGGGTTTTCTTTGCAGGAACTGTGGTTTCTCTGATTTTTCGTTTATCAGTAGAAATTGAAGGTGGTCTAATCTAAACGTGTGTGGGTACGTAGAATATTACAAGACATTTTTTCTGTCTCTAGATGTACTCAACACATGAGATTTAGAGATTTACTGAGAATGACATTTGAAAGACAATTCTAAGAAAGAACGTGATGATTATTCTTTTAGAGATTTGATTAAATATTAACCGTAGAGAAAAATTACTCCGAGCAATTATGTTCTCAACTCAATTCTTTGCTTGATGAACTCACTATCTCATTCAATTGGTGTCATTTGATTAATGCCATCAGAATAATATAAGTATATCTTTCTTGATAATGGCGTATAAAATATTGTTAGATAATTAAAATTAAAATTTAATATTTAATTTTAAATTACCTAAAGCAGTAGGGTCCAGTGTATAATGGTGCACAACTGTAGTGCCACATGACACTGCAATGTGCCGTGAGGCAGCACAGTGACTCACGATACCACTGTAGTGTCATGTGGCACTACAGTGTTGCACCCCCACTACTATAGTGCCGCATGACACTACAGTATTCCATGCCAATCTATGATACACAATTAGTGATTAACACGTGGCAATTACTACAAATTAAATATATATTTTAATAAGTTAAATATCTAGATATCAGCTAATTCAAAATTAACATATTTGATTACCCTTATCAATTAAATTATTTGTTATTTCACATATAATAGGGTAAAACGGTAATTTTGACCGATTCTAATTTACGAACCAATAATTGAAGGATAAAACTACATGAATTGATTATCTTAGTGAACTATATGAGAATACTTTGTAAACATAATCTATAATCTCTAAGAGTGCAATATCCATATTAATAGTGAAGTAATGATAGAATTAATTAATAAGATCATTTAATTAAAGAGTTTAAATAATAATTTGATTTATTGAAGCTTAAGATTATAGGTCCATAGTCGTCAAGTCACCTATAAACTACGCAGTCTAGGATGTGAATATTTCAGGACATGAGAAAATGACTAACTTGCAAATAAATTTTATTCTGAGGTAAGTATGTGTGATTACTTAATTAATTAAATTATATATATATATAATTATCAATTATTTTTTTAATTATCGATAAGTGAGACAAATAAATAAGACAGAGTATCTAATTTAAATTATTATTAAATAATAATTTAGATCATGAAAGAAGATTGGGCATAGTATTTTCTAGGATATATGTTCGTTATTTTTTAAGAAAACCATATACAAAGATTCTGTCAAGAAAAGATACCACTAGTAATGCCAAGTTATACCAAAACCTAAAAAAAAATGGATAATCACCGTCATAGATCTGAATTAGAACTAACTTTTACGCTCAAACTACTCTCTGCCTAAAGGAGGTTTATATGATCTCTTTGGTAAGGTTTCACATTTTTCTCGTTTTTCCATAATTTATAAATTATATACTATTTACCCCTCCATACTATACTGTTTACCCTCCATCTCACATTGTCATTACCCCATTCGATTTAAATTATATATGATTTACCCCTCCACATCACATTATCATCACCCAATTCGATTTTATAAAATAACCAAAATTTCTACTACTTATCAAATCGTTTTAAAGAATTGTAAATTATATTAATAGACCACTTGACTAAATTTATAAATATTGTGTTTACTAGTTATAACTAAAAATATTTATACATCAAAATAACATTAATTTTAATATATATATATGTCACCTACGATTTTAGAAATAATTAAAAACTTACATATATTTTAAAACGTACTTAAAAAGTATTTTTTATTTGAAATAATGTTGATATATGTCAACTCTAATTAAAAACATATATATTTTAAAACGTATTTAAAAATAAAATTTAAAAAAATAATTCAAATAAAATTTGTTTCAAACAATCATATTTGTTAAATGAAGTTTAAGTTTAAATGGGATTCCTAATATAACATGCCCTTTTTTGGTCGAGTCTCATGCCCAGAACCCTCACATTTTAAAGCATTTTCAGCTGAACCGCTCCAAACTCAAATCACAAAATAAAAATAATAAAATAAATTCTAATTGTGTTGTTATGCAAACGAAAACGGAAAATTTGCACTTCCAGAAAATTTCTGGCTAGAATCTACCACTAGTCAACCGGAGCAAATTAAGAAGAAACAAACAGCAGGCGCAGAATTATATACTACACATAACCCATACAGCAAATAGCCGAACTCATAACACCTACCAAACACAAAAAATTAACCCAAACCCATGCACCAAACTCAACGACAGTTCAAAATACAAAACACATAATATAAAAGAACGTTCAAACAAACATCAACATTGATCCATAATACAATAATTAAAACAAAAACACCATACACCACTAATTAAAAAAGACACAATTTATTGTTATTATTATGTTCTCTAAATTCCCATTATGTCCTCCTCCCTGGCTCTTGAGCCTTAGTTTGAATCTCTTGACCAACATCCTTAGTCTTCTGGCCAACATAACCAGCCATGTCCTGCATGCGTTTTTTCGCCTGATCGAGCTGCTCAGGCATGGTTCCTGTGGCCAACCTCAGGTAATTCAAAACCCAAGAGAGAGAAGAGAGGCCAGTCAACCCAAAAGCACCAGAAGACAAAAAAGCAGTAGCAGCCAGGCCAATAACAATGGCAGCAGGGACAAGAATGGGACTGAAAATGATGAAGAGAGGAGTGGTAATAGCAAGGCCAAAGAGAGTGCCAGCAAATGTTAAACCAGAAAGAGCAAGCAAGGTTCCTCCAATGGGTAATAGAGTAAGGACCGCTAGCACTTTTGAAGCTGATGGGCCTTGTTGTGGTAAAAGACCTCCTGGCCCCTTTCCGCCTACATCTTGTTGTTGCCGTTGGAGTTGAAGCTGGTGTTGCCGGTCAGCCATGGATATGTGAAATGAAAAGCAAAATTAATTGAAATGTTTAGAGAGAGAGAGAGAGAGAAAGAAAGGGGATGTAAAAGAGAAGTGGGAATTGGTGTTTTTTTTATAGAGAGGTGAGGGGTGAGAGAGGAGTGACACGTATGATTTGAGATGGTGAGTAGGGGGTTTGCATGAGGAACAAGTTTCATTAGGGATTTTAGCGAAAATGAACATGAAAAAACAAAAAGGGAAAAAGACAATGAAACTGCAAGGTTTTCTTTTCTTGACACTTGTCAATTGATGCCTGTAGATTTGTTGGGCAGTGCCTTGTAATGCACAAACAAAATTAATTAAATTGGTGATTTAGCATAGAGTTGAAAGATTAAAATGGTGAGATTCGGTGCATGGCATAACAAACTCTCTTTTTCTTAAAAGGGAAAATTGTAGTTGACGCATACATACACCATATATGGAAAAGTATATACGAGCTTGATATCTTTTTATAAATAATCATATTTCGGAAAATTGGGAATTTTTTTTATATTTCAAGCGTGAATTATAAAAATGGCTTCATGTTTTTCTTAAAACAATGGTCAGAGTAAAAAATTTATATACGAAAATTACACAAGCGTAAATAAATTTAGTTACGTCATGTCTGTGTAATTTGGTAATTAAATTAGTTATGCATGTGTAATTTGGTAAATTATTTTTTGGACATTTTTACAATTCATCCATGTTTTCAACCAATTTCGTACTTATCCCTTTAATATTACCGATGCATCTTATTATCTCTTACCTTGAATATAAATGAAAGTAATTATGGGACATGACAAGAAAATATTAGTCAACGAACAATTATAAGTGTTGATGCAAAAATCTCAACCGTACATGTGTCCAACGATGGTGGGCTGCAAACTTGCCACCACAGATGAAAAGAACCCAAAGAACGAGGATGTCAGAGGCTGGTTGCATCGCCTAAAGGACTCTGAATCTTAAGTCAAATGCTTAAAAGTATTTTGGCAGAGGTTTTATAAGTCCAAGTTGTTGGAGGTTATGCCCTCAAATCATGTTTATTGACATTTTGATATGAAATTTAAAGAATGTTACATTTTCTTATAACTGTTCTTTTAAATTATTATTGAATAAATTATATATTAATGAGCTATGATCTTGTATTTGTATGAGAGCATTAAGATCATATATAATGAATAAAATTGTCAGCAACATATTAAAGTATAAAATCTTTAATGAATGGTTGTTAGTACGGTTCACTAAGTATTATGAATGCATGTGATGTAGATCCAGATCATTGATGTGGATAGACATCTTAGTGAATGTACTCTATATAATAAGATTATATATGGCAAGATCGATGTGAATTAATATATTTATCAATGTGCTGTTTATCATAAATATTTAGTACACATCAATTCGATGATCATGTGTAGATCAGTCTGAATCCTGAGTAGTCATGAACTCATATGCATGTCTACTAGATCTTTTGATTCACTCGTTAAGGTTTGTTTGTTAATCAGGCTAGTGACTTTTGTTTTGAAGATTTAATGATGTGGATGACTGGGGACATGATCTTATAAGATTTGAAATTTAAGTTTTTCTAACGGATCGTATATTGGTTTCCTTAAGTGTTAATTCTGAAATTGAATGGTTATTAAGCTCAAATTTATAATAAGATTACAAATTAGAAGGGGGTATTTTCCAACTTAGCAAGCAACAAAGTTAGCACAAAAACGCATAAATCTTGATATATAAGAGATAGTAACCCATATGCTATTATAAAAACTCATATACTATTTTAAAAATGCTAACTCATTGACCAAATATATCTATTTCCCCATTTTTAATTAGTGAAATGAAACTTTTGTAGTCAACCCATATTATATAATTCATATATTTTAACAAACTTTGGTTGGCTTTTAATACTAAATCCGAAAAAGGATTTAAATTCCATTTATTAAATGCTTTTAAACATGCATGATAGTCTTCAACCACTTTACTATGGAAATAAAATGGCTAATAGAATTTGAAATTAGACACTTTATGTAAAAGAAAAATGTCATATGACAATGTATTTGATTACATTACATTACACATGGTAATTATATGAAGTTCTTTGTCAAATAGAAAGATATGTCAAACTTTAATCAACGATCTACAGGTACTTAAATTTATGCTTTGTAATCAGATAAAATGTTAATATTATGATAATACTGAGAACATAATATTTTTTTATATAATTCTATGTTGTGTGTATTTTTTCATTCACTAGTGGATTAATGGTACTTAAGGATCAAGAGATAATTAGAAGGGTAAAACGGTAATTTTAGTCAGCTAATTTATGAATCAATAATTGAAGGACATAACTACATTAAATGATTATGCCAGTGAACTACATGAGAATACTCTGAAAATACATTAGGATTATATGTCCATGGTACTTAAGTCACATCTATACTACGATGTCTAGAGTGTGAATATTTCAGGACATGAGAAAGGGACTGACTTGCAAAAAAAAAAATTATTCTGGGGCATGTACATAATTATGAGATAATTGTATATGATTAATTAATTAAGAGTTAATTAATTAAATTATTTATGTATTTAAATATAATTTTGAAAATTATATATATAAATATTTATCGATTTGTTTTAATTATCGATAAGTTAGACAAAATATCTAATTTGTGAAATTAGATAATTAAATTATTATTAGATAATAATTTAAATCAACTAAATCTGTTATTTGTGAATAGATAAGTTAGTTATAGGGATAATCAAATATGTTAATTTTGAATTAACTAATATCTGGATAATTATCTAATTAAAATAAATATTTAATTCGCAGGAATTATCACGTGTCAATCACTGATAGGGTATCAAAAATTGACATGGACTAGTGTGGTGTCACGAGACACTACAGTAGTGAGTGTGAAATACTGTAGTGCCACATGGCACTACAGTGGTGTTGTGAGGCATTGTGCTGGCTCACCTCATAGTGCAGTGCCATGTGACACTGCAGTTGTGCATAATTACTGTGAGTCCCACTACAATTGGTAATTTTACAATTAAATATTATTTCACTTTATCCCTAAAAATTTGATACATCATTATATAGAATATATACGCCAGTATTCTAATGGCCGTTGTTGTTGAAAGAATAGGAGAAAATCAGTTGATCAGATCATCAGTTCGTCAACAAAGAGTTGAATCGATAACACGATTGGTGTGAGAAAGATTTTTATCTGTGATTAAATGTTAATAAAATCTCTAAAAGAATAATCATCACGCTATTTTAGATAATCGTCTTACTAAAGTCTTTCTCAGTATATCTCTAGATCTCATGTGTTGAGAACATCTAGAGACAAAAAAGTGTTTGTAATATTCTACGTGCCCACACACGTCTTAGTGATGTGATGATTGACTTGAAGATCGTGGTGAGGATATCAGAGTCTACTGATCGTTGAAATAATTTCGTGGGAATGAATGATCGATCAGTTTTTGCAAGGACACTTGTATAGGCTACAAGATGTATACCATTCCTAACATTGTACGTTGTAAATTTAACTTATAAATATATAATGGATCCTCACTGATTGAAAAATATTTTCAATAAAAATTTTTATTTGGTTATCGTGGTGTTGCACAAATTTTGTTTTATTAAAAGATCCGATTTTTTAAAAGTTTAATTCTTTTAAAAAGCCGTGTGCCTCCACGCTCCCGCCGCGCACGTGCCGCGACGACTAGCAAGTAGTATCAGAGCGGTCTTTATATATTTATATGTTAAATTCTATGTGAGTTTTCTTACATTATTCATATAATAAGAGATATGTATGATGATGGATGTTATATTTTTTGAATGTATGAAAAATAATGAATCGTTAATTCTATGGTGATTATTGGGTTAGGCTTTGTTTTAATTTTTCCTAGATCTTATGTAAGCTGAATTAAGGCGTAGGAATTTTTGTAATTTTATTCTGAATATTATTGTAATATTCCAAGCAGGAGAAAATGAAAAAACGCACGAGACAAACGGCAGAAATTTACTGTTCACGTAAAAACATTACTCAACCGAGAAAACACTGTTCATCCACGAAAACACTGTTCACACCAGAAATTTACTGTTCCGGCAGAGGTGAACAGTGTCGCGATACTGTATCGGCGGTGAACAATGACTATCCAGCGCGGCAGGTGGCTGCCGGCAATGAGATGGGCACCGGTGGTGATGGGCAGCGATCGGAGAGTCCTATCGTTGGTGACAACTGTTGTCACGTTTTAGGAAAGTTTCAACAAACCATGCAACCAACTCTATCATATAAGTGTTGCATTAAAATCCAAATTCTTTTAATTATTCATTTAAATTTTAAAATTAATTATTAATCTGTTATTTTATGAAAATTAAAAATTAATAGGTTGACGAGATTGACCAAAGTTTGATCAAATCAAATAAAGTGTTTATTTAACTAAGTCAAAGTCAACTATATTAAAAATAATAATTGTAGAAATTATTTTAATTAAGAAAAATAGTTTTCTAATTAAAAAGAGTTTTGTTCAAAACTGGAAGATTATGAAGATGGATATCAGGAGGAGAGAGACAATATTTGAGAAATATGTATTTGAAGTCCGCTTTGTAATTTTATTTCTTTATTTCAAGAGTTGTAATTAAAAATACTCAATTGTCACTCGGTCCATTATTATTTTATTTCATTGTTTAATAACATGTTCATGCATTAGTCCATCACATGTCATACATGAAAATCTCACACAGTTTTATTTAATCATGTATCTCATCTGTAAGAATATGATTTATTAAGATTGTCCGAATATGTTTATATGTATTGTTTTATGAAATAAATTGAATGCAAACTGTTAGGTTTTAACTAGTTAATCTTGATATCACACCACACTAAAGGCTATAGTAATATTTAAGTTAACCACTTTAGTAAAAAAGATTTATTAAAGTTTGATGAATATAAGTAATTAGTTAATCTAAGTTCATCTAATTATGACTTGGGCACATCAGAAAGTTAAATGAATTTAGACCAATGAGATTCTATTAACTGATAACTAAATATTCATAGGGTTATTGTTTTAACTAGTAATTAATTTAAAATTAATTGATTAGTTAAAATAGATACACATTATCCTAAAATAGTGAGTGTGAGAAGGTTGACATGTTAATGTAAGCTATGGTCTCCATCATTAGTACAACATCGTGAGGTGCAGTGAGGGTTTCGAGATGGCTTTGTTTTCATCCCCGTAAGGAAGGTTTCGAGCTGTACCAATACCAAAGTTGAACTTCTTAAGAAGATAGGAGGAAATGATTTAGTTTAGTTTTGATCGACCCTAAGGCGGCATATTCTAAATGAAGTCATGAAATCTGAAATGATGGGCTACACTCACAAAGTCACATTTAAGCTTTGTAGATAGTTGTGACTTGACCGAACAAGCGATACCTTATTATTAAAAGAGAAAATATGATATATTTTAAGTTTTAATCGATAAGGATGAGAATGTCTGATAGACAAGTTGAGGTTAATCTGGCCGATTCTAAGGTGGCACATTAATCGTTGGGTTATTTTTTCACGATTAGTAAATGCTTAATTTATGTGTTTGTTATGATTGTATTCATGCATCACGTTTACTTTTTGAATTCTAGATATTTATCAATTATATTGAATCATGTATGTTTTAAATTTCAGTTATCAATATTATATCTACCATGAGCAACCATGTTACCGTTTTACTCGCTTTTGAGACATTGAATGGTGATAATTTTGTACGTTAGAAATCAAATATGAATTTAATGTTGATTTGTGAGAACCACAAGTTCGTTCTTACAGAGAAATGTCCCGAAGAGCCCGCTGTTAATGCCCCTAAGAATGTTAGGAACAAATATGATGCTTGGATCATATCAAACAACAAAGTGAAGTGCTACATGCATGTGAGCATGAATGATGTTCTCAGAACCAAGCATGAAAGCATGGAGATTGCCTATGAGATTATAAAATCTTTACAGGCAATGTTTGAGCAGCAGTCCGATCAAAGTCGTCATGAGGCCATTAGGAGCTATATGACAACTAATATGAGGAAGGGTACATCTGTTCGAGAACATGTTTTGAACATGATCAACATAATGCTCGAGGCAGAAGTACACGGGGTGACCATTGATGAGCGGACTCAAGTTAGCATCATACTAGAGTCGTTCACACCAGCTTTTTCTACGTTCACGATCAACTATGTTATGAATAAGTTGTAATTCAACACGATCCAATTGTTGAATGAACTGCAGACTTTTGAGTCACTCAACCTTACAATGACCAAAGAGTGTGAGACAAATGTGTCGAGAAAAAGCCTTCTTCTAATATGTTAAGAACAAGAAAATGAGGAAGAACAATGGTAAGGACAATAATAAGAACAAAAAAGTAAAGAAAGCCAAGACATCATCGAAAGCCAAGAAAGACAGCAAGTTCAAAGAAAAGTGTTTCCACTGTGGGGTTGAATGTCATTGGAAGAGAAACTATAATAAGTATCTCTCTCAGCTGAAAAAGAAAGGTAAAATGATTTACTTGTATTTGAAGCTTGTTAAGTGGAATATTATTTGTCATCCTAGATACTTGATTCAGGATGTTGTTTTTTGCAGATGCTTGATTCGTCAATGGAGCTGGCTGATGGCAAAGTCATTTTGAGAGTTGGCAGTGGTGCGTTCGTGTCAGCTAAAGCATTAGGGACAATCCATTTACTTTTTGAATATAATTACTTAGTTTTGAATTATGATTATTATATTCCTGATTTTTCGAGGAACTTGGTTTCTCTTTCATTTTTGGAAGAACATTTATTCGAAGTTTTTTTATTAATAAAGTTTATTATTTCTAAGAATGGATTTGATACCTACAATTATAAATGTACTGTATATGCTTAAACTGACTGAACGCACGTTAAATAATTCTGAATTATTTAAAGTAGCAAAACCCAAAAATAACAAACGACAAAGAGTTTCTCATGATGATAACATATATTTATGGCATCTTAGGTTGAGACATATTAACCTAGATAGGTTAAACAGGTTAATGAAGCATGGTGCTTTGAGAGAGCTAAAATTTGGAACTGTTCATGTTTGTGAATCTTGTCTAGAGAGTAAAATGACCAAGAGACATTTACAGGAAAGGGCCAAAGAGCCAAGGAACCACTTGAGTTAATACATAGTGATATTTGTGGACCGATCAATGTACAAGCTAGAGGTGGGTATGAGTATTTTGTCACTTTAATTGACGACTACTCAAGATATGGTTATAGTTACCTAATGCATCAAAAGTCTAAAACTTTTGGAAAGTTTAAAGACTTCAAGGCTGAAGCTGAAAAGCAATTAGGTAAATCATTGAAAACTCTTCAATCCAATTGAGGTGGTGAATACTTGGATTTAGAATTCAAGGATTATTTGTTGGAGTATGAAATCTTATCCCAACTCACAGCACCTGGAACACCACAGTAAAATGATGTTGCAGAGAGGAGAAACCAAACCTTATTGGATATGGTTTGGTCGATTTTAAGCTACTCATCATTATCACTTATATTTTGGGGATATGCACTATACACGACAACTTACATTTTGAATGTAGTGCCTTCTAAGTCTGTAAGCAAGACGCCTTTAGAGTTATGGAATGACTTCAAACCTAGTTTGCATCATTTTTGTATATGGGGGTGTCCAGCTCACGTTCTTAGACCCAAGACCGGAAAGTTAGACTCAAAATCTGAGGTATGCATATTCGTTGGTTATTCTCTAGAGATTAGCGATGGGTACTTTTATAGTCACAATGATCAAAAGGTATTTGTATCGACAAGTACAACCTTTATTGAGCATGACTCTATGCAAAACTACGAACCTCATATCAAAGTAGTTTTCAAGGAATTAGCTACTGATGAGATTAGACCACCTTCAATTTCTACTGATAAACAACAAACCAGAGAAACCACAGTTTCTGCAAAAGAAACCCCGGTGCAACGTCGTAATGAGAGGGTTGTGAGATAACCAGTTAGCTACGAAGTAGATGTACATGTCCTAGTGTCAGACACCAATAAGTACGATCCATTATCTTATAAAAAAGCAATGGATGATCCTAAAAATGAGAAATGGAAAGATCCCATAAACCAGGAAATTGAATCTATGTATTACAATTCTGTCTGGGAACTTATAGATCCACCTGAAGATGTCAGGCTCATTGGATGTAAATGGATCTTCAAGAAGAAAAGAGGCGCATATGGGAAAGTAGAGACTTTCAAGGCACAGTTAGTAGCCAAGGGCTATACACAAAGAAAGTGAGTCGATTATGAAGAGACGTTCTCTCTTATGGCCATGCTAAAATCCATTCACATCATTTTGTCCATAGCCGCTAGTTTTGACTATGAGATATGAAAAATAGACTTCAAGACATCTTTTGTGAATGACTCTCTTGAAGAAAATATCTATATGATGCAACTAGAAGGGTTCGTACAAAAGGGACAATATCATAAAGTATGCAAGTTGCTTAAATTCATTTATGGATTAAAACAAGCATCTAGATCTTAGAATTTTACCTTTGATGAGATTATAAAGTCTTATGGCTTCGAGCAAAATGTTGACGAAGCATGTGTTTATAAATACACCAAAGATAAGATAGCGGTTTTCTTAGTTCTTTATGCTGATGATATTCTACTAATTAGGAATGATGTAGAAATTTCAAATGAAATATTTGGGAGAAGCGAGCTATGTTTTAGGCATCCAAATCTTAAGGGATAGAAAGAACAAGTTATTGGCACTTTGTCAGGCATCTTTTATTAATAAGATGCTGAAGCGATTCTCTATGAAGAATTCTAAGAAATGTCAACAACTGACCAAACATGGAATTGTTCTCTTCAATGAACAATGTCTCATGACATCTCAGGAGGAAGAGGATATGAGAAAGTTTCCCTATACTCCAGCAGTTGGAAATCTCATGAATGTCATGTTGTATACGAGACCGGACATCTGTTATGCAGTGAAAATTGTCAGTCGTTCTCAATCGAATCCAGGTTTGGAATACTGGATTGCATTAAAGCACATTCTCAAGTACTTAGGGGAACGAAAAACTATATGTTTGTTTATTCATGTGGAGCCTGATAGAGATAGTCGAAAGTCAACATCTAGATCAGTATTCACCCTAGGTGGAGGAGCCGTAGTCTGGAGAAGTATGAAACAATCCATCATTTCAGATTCTATTATGAAAGTCAAATATATTAAGGCTTGTGAAGCTGCAAAAAAGGCAGTATGACTCAGAAAGTTCTATTATGATCCAGAAGTAGGTCCTGATATGGACAAGCCACTTATCGTGTACTGTGATAACAGTGGGGAGATAGAAAACTCCAAGGAACCGAGGAGTCACAAGAGGGGCAAGCACATAGAAAGGAAATATCATCTTGTAAGAGAGATCATGCATTGATGTGATTTGACTGTTATGAAAATAGCATCAGAACAGAACCTGGTTAATACTTTTACAAAGACACTTCCTGCAAAGTCATTTGAGGGTCACGTGCGTAGCATGAGATTAAGAGAATTGTCACATTTGCTTTAGGGCAAGTGAGAGATTGTTAGGAATTATGCCCTCAGAGCATGCGTATTGACATTTTGATATAAAATTTAAAGAGGAATACATTTTCCTTATAATTGTTCTTTTAAATTATTGTTGAATAATTTATATAAATATCTAAAAATCTCATATTCATTAATGAAACTATGATCTTGTATTAGTACGAGAGGATTAAGATCATAGATAATGAATAAAATTGTCAGCAACATAGTAAAGTATAGATCTTTAATGAATGGTTGCTAGTACGGTTCATTAAACATTATGAATGCATGTGATCTAAATCTGGATCATTAATGTGGATAGACATCTTAGTGAAAATACTTTATATCATAAGATTACATATGACAGGACCGATGTTGATTAATATATTTATTAACGTGTCCTTTATCATAAAGATTTAATGCACATCAATTCGATGATCATATGTAGATCACTCTAAATCCTGAGTAGTCATGAACTTCTATGTTTGTCTACTGGGTCATTTGATTCACTCGTTAAGGTATGTTTGTTAATCAGGTTAGTGACTTTTGTTTTGGAGATTCAGTGATGTGGATGGCTAGGGACATGATCTTACAAAATTTAGAATCTAAGTTATCCTAACGGATCGTATATTGGTTCTCTTAAGTATTAATTCTGGAACTGAATGATTTCTGAGCTCAAATTTATAATAAGATTATAAATTAGTCATTCACCAGTGGATTAATGGTACTTAAGAATCAATAGGTAATTAGAGAGGTAAAATGATAATTTTGATCATTTCTAATTTACGAACCAATACTTGGAAGACAGAACTACATGAAATGATTATGTCAGTGGACTACATGAGAATACTCTTTAAATATATTCTATAATCTCTAAGAATGCAATTTCATGTTTATAGTAGAGTAATAATGAAATTATTAAGTAAGATTATTTAATTAAAGAGATTAATTAATCATCTGATTTTTGGAGCTTAGGATTATAGGTTCATGGTCATCAAGTCACCTCTATACTACACTGGCTAGGGTGTGAATATTTCAAAATATGAAAAAGTATTGACTTGTAAAAAAAATTATTCTAGGGCAAGTACATAATTATGAGATAATTATGTGTTATTAATTAATTGAATTATTTATATATTTAAATATAATTTTAGGAAATTATATATATATAATTATCAGTTTTTTAATTATCGATAAGTGAGACAGAATATCTAATTTATGAAATTAGATAATTAAATTATTATTAGATAATAATTTAAATCAACTAAATATGTTATTAGTGAAATAACAGATAAGTTAGTTGATAAGAATAATCAAATATATTAATTTTGAATTAACTTATATCTATATAATTATCTAATTAAAATAAATATCTAATTCGTAGTAATTGTCACGTGTCACATGGCACTACAGTAGTGAGGCATTGTGCTGGCTCACGGCACACTTGCACTGCAGTTATGTACAATTACAGTGGGTCCCACTGTAATTAATTTTATAATTAAATATTATTTCAGTTTATCTCTAAAAATTTGATACGTTATTATCCAGAATATATATATATATTATTCTTAATGGCCGTTGTTGTTGAAAGAAGATGAGATATCAGTTGACCAGATCATCAGTTCGCCAATCAAGAGTTGAATTGAGAACACGATTGCTGTCAAAGATATTTTCTTCTGTGATTAAACATTAATCAAATTATTAAAAGAATAATCATCACGTTCTTTTAGAGAATCATCTTACTAAAGTCATTCTCAGTAAATCTCTAGATCTCATGTGTTGAGAACATATAGAGACATAAAAAGTGTCTTGTAATATTCTACGTGCCCACACACCTCTTAGTACGTTGGAGATTGACTTGGAAGATCTTAGTGTGGATCTCAGAGTCTACTGATCGTTGGAATGATTTCGTGGGAACAAAGGATCGATCGATTTTTACAAGGACACTTGATATAGACTACAAGTGCTATATGATTCCTAACCTTGTATATTGTAAATATAACTTATAAATATATAATGGATCCTGACTGATTGAAAAATAGTTTTCAATAAAAAATTTTATTTGGTTATCACGGCGTTGCGCAAGTTTTGTTTTATTAAAATATCTAATTTTTATTAAAAATTTAATTTTTTAAAAGGTCACGCGTCTCCACGCTTCTGTCGTGCACGTGCCACGATAACCAACACAAGTGAGCTTCCTTTTGATTTGGTGGGGTATTTATACCTAGGCTTACAATTGGCGAAGCTTGTTGAAGAAGATTGAGTGAGGTGTCACATCACCCATTTGGAAGGGTAGGGAGGTGACATTTAATGTGGATGTACCTAGTCCATTTAAAGGAGGGTTGTGATGACTTAAAGGAGATCTTTTTGACATGGAGGACGACAATTGGACAAACGAATTGTGGCTCAAGACTACACAGGGCACGTGAAAATCTACTTTCGGCAGATAATGATTAGAGTGATGTGTGCGTGCGATCTCCCGAGTTGCCTAGTCTTTGGCTCTCGTCATGATGATTTTTTGAGCTTTTGGTCCCGTGTAGTTCGTGTTGTAGTGTTCCCCATCAGAGCTCCTAGCCCAGCTTTAGTCATGGGGAATGGATCTTTGCGTGCTATTTTGGGGGAAGAGGGGATTTATGTCCTACCCATGCTCGTGGAAAGACCTCTAAAAACCCCTCAAAGGTCTTGTTACAAAGGATAGGAACACATGTCACGACTCACTAAGACTCGAGAAATACCCATAACAGTAACGATTGTTGTTCTCCTCACCTCACCATGAGTAAATTTAATATTGTTCTTTTATACTATATCGGCAATATCATGCACAAGACACTATTGGTCAGAAACCCATATGTTATGAGACAACTCTAACTATTAGAAAACATGAAAAACCTTAATGGAGAAGTGCTGAATATATATAAATGGACTTGGCTCTGTGTATCAATGACCTTGATCTCCTATGGGTAGCATTTGAACTATTTGTAGAAACAGGCATCTGCTTTGGATAACCTCATAAAACTATGTATTCTCATGATGATTTTAAGTAGCAGTCCATTCAGTACACCAAGTCAATATATATATATATATATATTTATTTATTACTAATATGCCGTAGATATATAAGAGCTAACTGTATGATTTTTGGTTGACCCGCATCACCTAAGAGGAATTTCTTACCATAAATACAAACCCACACATATTGATCGGTCGATCAATTATAATGTTACATGCAATATGATGATGTTCATAAAATTTTGATCCCTGTATATATGATGTGACTAGTAAACAAATAATGAAATTCAAATATGGATTATGTACCTCTAGATCCTATATGCACATACTAAAGATTGTTATTTAACCGCTGCAATTTGATGTTCAAGCGTACGTCGGCACAAAATCTAATGTGTAATGTTTGGAATTGATAGAGAAAATGAGGGGACATTTAAATCAATCAGTCAGAGAGAGAATTGAAACCTTGTAGTGGCAGAATGCACATCTTGGGTTTTTGATATAAGTGTGGGGGTCAGTAGGTGACTTTTAGGACGGTTAGTATGGGCCCATTCGTAAGGCATAAGTAGAATTTATCTTTAAAATAAAAGAAAAGAGAGAAGATCAGTAGGGGTCGGACACACCGATAAGTTCGATAGCAACCAATAAACAAATGTCGCTTCTATTAGGCGTGCTGTTTCTACAATGCCAAATAAAAAGAGAGAGACAAGAGATTCCTCTTTTCATGTCACCAACATCCTCTCATATTCCGATTCTCTACAGCTAAGTATTTAAACTATCCAAAAGCTAATGACCAGACCATTTATTTTGATCCCGATGATCAAGTTTAATTTAATAAAAAAATTAATTTTGCACAGTGCAGTACGGTTCTATCTAGGCAAAGCCAACAGTAAAATCTCTTCATACTCTCATTAGAACCCCCCCCCCCCTCACAAAAGAAGTGAGCTCCTATTAGGGCATTAATTAATTAATCTTTGATTGTAATGCATGATAAAAAAATTATTATCTATTTTTGAGTTAGTGTGATCAGTCGATTAAACTTGAGCGAGCCCCAAAAGTTCAAGCTATTTATAGAAGAGACTAGTTAAACGCTTTAGAAGATAAATCCTTAAATTTATTTGGAAAACTAAGCTGGATTTGGTTTTATTCTTTGGATTTTCTTCGTAAATGGATACATAATGACAAAATATTATAGAATCTACGCGTGGGAATGTAATCAATTTCTAAAATTTTAAATGCCTAAATAAATGACCTGAAATAAAAAAAAAAAGACAAAGAAGTCAACAAATTTACGTACAATGTCGACTGATAAATTAAGAAGAAAATTAAAAGCAAATTGTCAGAGGCAAGCATGAAAAATTGATAGGGTTTCAGAATATAGGACTCTTTTTGTTTGTTCACACATAGCTTGCTAGCCTAGCTATAGCCTAAATTAGATGGCTTTATGCAATGCATCCGACTAAAGAGGAACATAATTGCCACACAAATCAACCTAAATTGCTCTTTTTTAACCTTTTTATCTAATTAATTAATTTATCATTCGAATTAATAAATTCAAGAGTCAGCTATAGCAACACTGTCAATCCTTGATAAATGGGGTTAATTCAATAGTTTTATTTCTTTCTTTTTTTTAAGAAAAATTTATATGCATTTATGAAGATAGAATGTTAATTTACACTTTGTTTCATAATTGCTTCGAACAATCTGAAAAAGAAACTCTCAAACGAGGTCTAGAAATTGAATGCTAACTTAAGGAGATTCAATAAGCATTGTATTCATATGGAAGATTCATCCAAATATGATGCAATACGTAACCTATATTAAATAAAAACTCTAGAATTGCAAATATAAGACAAAAATATTAATCTATGACTATTCAAAATCTTAAGATCACACAATTACGACGCGAGCTAGATAAAGAAAGTTTCATGTAACGACCCGTCTAATTTAGAGTGAAGTCTTCGTATGTTAAGTGAGTCGTTATAAACCCTATATAAAATTAGGGCACCTTATAAATGTACACACTCCACACTTAATAATCACAATTAATGGAGAGATACAGTTTAGCATCTTAATTATTTTCTCGTCATTTCTCATTGTTGTTGTGGTCATTATTATAATTCCATGAATTATGTTGACCAAATGAATTATCTCCTTCATGACCAATCCTTCTTCCAAACTGAGAAAATGATGGAATTCCATTGTAAGCATACCTGATCAAATCTTCATTTGTGGCATCCAATTCCTTCTTCAGTTTAATCACTTGCCTTTGAAGTACTGAGATTGCTCCGACACATCCATAAACCGGATCTTTAATCCGTGCCTCAGCTTCGTATGCGAGAGAGTTTACGGCATCTTCTCTCTGATGAGGTTGGACTTCATTTAGAAGCTTACTGACATTGCTAGCCCCAAATATTTTGTGAACATTCACAAACTTTTGAGGCTCTTCAGGTGGAAAATAGGGAGCAAATATGCAGTCTGCTAAGCATTTTCTCCTCAAGAACTTGCAGGCAGCACAGGGAGAATTGGTATAGCTTGAAGAAGCCATCACACAAAACCCCCTAAAACCTAAACCAATTCCATAAATAACCTTCTTAAAATATAAATGTTAATTAGGATTTTTTGTTTCTGTTTTATTATATCATTTTCCTTTGAGAAAAATGCTAGATTTTTTATATTTTTATTTAAAAGAACAAACTATAAAATAAAATTGTGTAGTACTACAAGTATATATAGAATTTAGGGTTGGCAGTTGACACCAATTAAGTTGGTCATGTATTATATCTAAATGTAAACAGTTCAAACCCATGAGTCATCTACATCCTACTCCTAAATGTTTCAACTTTAAAAAAAAAAAAACAAGATCGTAAACTTGAAGTTTAATTTCATTTTTTCATTCTAAATATCTCTTACTATTTATTTATAAGAAAGAACAAGCATATTCAGAAGAGAATCATGCTCTTATAATTCTAATTTTGGGGATAATTTTCTTAATCAAGCCAAATCCAAAGTTTGTCATGATTGGTTTTCTCTGATAATTTTCCTTTTTCTCTTCACGCATACAAATTAAGATTGAGATTGTTGAAATCATTGGCACTAAACCGCCACTTACCAATATATTGAAAATTAATTAGGAATTCTATCAATTCCAACGTAATTATGCTTGGATCTTGAAAATTAGTAGGAAAATAAAAGAAAATTAGTGTGGAACGGTACATTTTCATTGTTTGGAGTATCTGAAATATATAGAGGAAAACAATGATACGGATGAATTGAAGGGATATGAAACTTAGTCTCAAATGATTTTAAAAAAAGGCAGCTTAACTAATTAATGTAGCTATATATGTATCCTTAACTATCTTTGATGAAAAGAAAAGAGTGGTAATACCTTGTTGAATTTTCCTTTCTCTCTTATGGATCTTTTTCAAGATCTTGTGTTCAGTTCAGTTATTCTCTCATGAGGAAATAGAAATTGCAGCCATTGAAAGGGAGAGAGAAAATTCCTTGGAGTTTTCTAGCTATATATGATGTGTGTGAGAGAGTAATTGAAAGAAGAAACCCTATTTATTTTGCAGGGGAGAGAGAGAGAGAGAGAGAGAGAGAGAGAGAGAGAGAGAGAGAGAGAGAGAGAGAGAGCAAAAAGAACTATGGGAAATATAAGGAAAGATGAGAGGAAAAGGGGGAGGGCAAAGAGAATTTTTAATGTGAAGAAAATGAAGGAAAGGACAAAGGTAATAAAAGATGACTATGACGCTGTCTTCTACAATAATATCAAATACTATTAAAGAACGTGACCTTATGAGAAAACTCTCATTTTCAAACCTTCACTGCGTTCACTGCTTTCATGCATCTATATATTTATCAATTATATACTACAAATTAATTATGCCAATGCAAAACAAAGGCTTTAGTGTCATATCATTGTATCATGAAACGTGAAAAAGTAACCTCTCTCTCTCACTAAAGAAATTAGTGCATTCTATATAAAGTATGTTCCTGTATCATAATTTTATAATTAAAAATGATTTTCTATAATTGAAATGTGGATTATCGTTGGGGTTTTATTCTAGTCCCAATTAAGTCCCAACCAATAAATTTATTAAAAAAATATGTTTTGAACAATAGTCTTTATCGGTAAGTCCAGAGTACTTGCTAGTACACTACCCTGAGTATCTAAAATGTGTTAATCAGTGAGGTATCAACAACAGTTTTAGGTATCTATAATATGATACTACGAATGTGTTGTGAGTACCTCAATAGTATTGTCAGGTAGCGCATTGCTCAACATATTTTAAGTACTTACAATATCATACTGGTACGTATCGCACCGTATTTAATATTGATCTAACAAAGAGTGAATATATTCTCTCTACAATATACAAAAAAATAAGTGTCTGGATTTTTGAAAGTCTCCTAATTTTAATTTTCGTAAAAAATAATTCTAGAGTGATCAAGTAATTTATCAAGTTTTAAGTGATAGAGTGATGCAATAATTAATCATTTATAAGTTTATGTTTGATGATGCGTTCAAAAAATTTGATAAAATAATTTATAAATAATTATTATATATTAATTATTTAAAATTTAATTAATTATTTAATTGCGTAATATCTCAAATTAGAGGCCGATTTATGTGAGTATGCATGCACTGTTTCCTAGCTGTTTAAACACTGTTTATTTCAATTATCAAATTCAAACTCACAAATGAAATCATTTTTGAGTGCAGGAGGATGAGTGTACGGTGCCAAATAAATGAGCTTTGGCTTCTTTCTACCCGTACGTACCAAATTAACTCTCTGTTTTTCTTGCCGACTGAAGTAATTATGGCATCATTAATTGAATTTGAAATTGGTGTGTGATATATCATGTGTTTCAGTGTTAGATAAACTACTGAAAAAATACGCAATGGATTAGGTGAAAATATTAATCAAAAGTTATTCTTGACTTGTTTACTACACATCTCACTGCAAAAAACAATGACTTTAACGATCAATATTTTCATCGTTAAAGTCTCAAAAAGTCGTCGCGTTAGATTTTCGCGACGAAATAAAAACTGGTCGTGAAAGTTGGTCGTCAAAGGTTTTTCACGACCAATTTTTTTATTACGAAATGTTTTCGGCGACTAAATTTTACATTACAAAAATACTGTAGAAATAAATAATATCACATATAATAGCAATTAACATCATCAGAAGGTTTATCGAACCTGAAATTTTCTAAGAAATACATATACATATCATTAATATAATAATTCATTACAAAATTCTCGAATCATAATTCATTGTAGGATTTGATTCACAAATGTATCCAAAGAAAAATAAAGAAGAGAGTATTTAAAGTTTGATGTTAACTACAAAGCTTAACAAATATTCTATAGCTCATGTTTCTGTTGTTGAGTCATCAGAATATGAAAAACCGTTTTGACGAGCCCAAGCAAGTAAACTTTGTAGTTGACTCTCCATCGACTTGATTTATTTTTTTAGTTCTATATTTTCAACTCTAACTCGACTCTTTTTCTTGGAAGATGTCGATGGGGCTCCATGTCCAAGACCTCTATTTCGTCCGAGAACTTTTTCAACTATCTCATCTTCAGAGCGAGGTGTGGCATCCTCAGCTATAGACTCATCTAGCAAAATACACATGTGTTCCTATGTAACATCACAATGAGTCAAGCTTTAAATTAAAACTAACACTATTGGAGCATCAATTAGAAAGTATTCAAACATCATCATCATCAAGTACGCTCATATACAAAATGATAAGCCCCTCATACCCCACACACACGCCTGCATTGAAACTAACACTATTATCAAGACAATGAGCATCAATTCAAAAGATATTCAAAAATCATCTACCACGCTCAGATATAAAGTAATAATCCCCCCCCCCCACACACACTCACACACTCACACACGAAACTAACACTATTATCAAGACAAGGAGCATCAATTCACAAGATATGCAAACATCATCTAACACGCTCAGATACACTATTGGAGCATCAATTAGTAAGTATTCAAACATCATCATCGAGCGCGATCAGATACAAAGTGATAAGCCTCCCTCATCCACCCACATTAAAACTAACACTATTATCAATACAAGGAGCATCGATTTAAAAGATAGTCAAAAATCATCTAACACGCTCAGATGCACTATTGGAGAATCAATTAGAAAGTATTCAAACATCATCATCAAGCACGATCAGGTACAAAGTGATAAGTCCCCCCCACCACATTGAAACTAACACTATTATCAATTCAAGGAGCATCAATTTAAAAGATATTCAAAAATCATCTAACACGCACAGATGCATAGTTATAATCCCCCCCACCCACACACACATTGAAACTAACACTATTATCAAGATAAAGAGCATCAATTCAGAAGAAATTCAAGAGGGGTTACTCACATATCTTTTGTGAGCCGTATCATTCTGCCAACCTTTTGTGGCTCTGAAATGTGTGTTGTAAAACATTTCAATTCGAGTAGGCGCTACCCCAGTTGAAGATTCATATCCAAAATACAACAAAAGTTGAGTAATTAATTATTATATACTAAACATTATTAAGAGTGCTGAAACAATATTTTGATTCACCTGACGAAATCGATGATCAAGAAAAGATACATTCCCTCCATTATGATTGTATGGAAAGTTTTGACGGTTTTGAGAATTGGTTTTTGAGCTTGCCTATATAATAAATGAGTTTTATGATTGAAATAATTAGTCAAATAATCAAAATGTAATAAATAAGCTTTGATAATAGGAATTACCTCAAATTTCTCCATATCCCAAACCGTTCATAGCCAATCTCAATCATCTTGTGATACACCCTTATAAGGATGTCATCGTGCTACTATTGGATCTTTGAAATTTTTATAATGTTTATGCAATGTGTACTATAACAAAGTGTATATACCTGAATTGGAACCATCTTCTTCAGTAGAAGATCCTACAGCAGTATCTAGATTTGGAATAGGAGTGTTTCTTCCGGGAGATATTATTAACCTGCATAAAGATAAGTGGCATGAAAGAAGATCATAAACCACACATGTTATCTAACAATTCTCTCATCTCATCACCATCACCATCACCATCAAGGTGAGATATAGAATTATTCATCTCCATATTTGGGGAATGGTTTTGACATTCTTCAGCAAAGCTTAGTTGTTTCTGCCAGAACAGATTTGAACTCAGGGCCAGAACATATTTGAAATCAATAAACCCAACTGGAAAATAACAGAATTGCCACTTAGGAATTTTTCAGAACAGAACAGATTTGAAACTTAGGAATTTTTTCACTAAACCCAACTGGAAAAGGTAAAATCAACAGTATATCAAAATCCTAAATCAAACCATAAATCTAAACATAGCGTAAATCTAAACAGAGCCTAAACCTATGCAGACTAAATGGAGAAAAAATGAGAAAGAACAAAACCTTAGAATTAATTCAGTAACAATCGGAAAGAGAAAGAATAGAAGAACCCGGTGCAGGTTTGCTTACCTAAACCTTGGTGGCCGGCCGTCGACGGAGAAGAAGAGAAAGGACCAAGCTAGCGTCAGTGACAACGGGGGTGATCTATCGTGGGGGTGAGAGAGGGAAATGTCTTTGCGCGCAAGGGAGATGAGAGAAAGATGAGTGTTTTATGGTTCCCACGAAACGGCGTCGTTTAGGAATATTATCTATTGCGATGAAAATAAAATTTTATCGCAAAAAGTAGACCTTTTTCCGACCAAATTATTATTTGGTCACTAAAACTATGACTTTTAGCGACGAATTTTGAATATTTGTCGCCAAAAGCCTTAGAAACACTTCGCGCCCACCCATTTTCCTTTCTCGGGTAAATTATCAGGGTCTTTGGCGACCAACAAAAATGTTGGTCGCCAAAGGACGCTTTTAGCCACAAAATTAAGTTCGTGGCTAAAAGGTTGCACCACAAGAAACAGGACCTTTAGCGTCAAAACCTTTAGCAACAAAATGAAATTCGTGGCTAAAAGCCACCTTTAGAGACCAATATTTTTCTTGGTCGCTAAAAGATATAATTTTTACCCAGGAAAGGCAAAATAGGTGGCACGCTAATTTTTTGTAAGGTTTTTGCCGACCAATAAAAAATTTCGCCGACAAAGAGTAAGGTTTTACTGACCAAATAATTTTTTGGTCGGTAAAAACCCGCTTTTATCGACGAGTAAAATGAATCATCCCTAAAATCAGTCAATTTTCCCGACCAACTACACAAGTTATCGTTAAAACCTGCGACCAAAACGACACCATTTAACGAAGATAATAAAAACCTCTCATTCTCAGCTTCTCCACCCCGTTCCTAGGATCCTTTTTCCTCCTCTCATCCGTACGATGAACGAGCCCCCACCTCGCGCCTCAGATCCCCTTTCCCTTCTCACCCCAGCGACAAATCTCATTCGTTGTAGCTGTTTGCTGCCATGCTGCTCTTCTCCGTCGTCGTTCTGCCCTGCTCTGCCATTGCCTTCCTCGCCTCTGAGGGTACTGACCCTAAGCATATATTTCCCCTTCGAGCGAATTCACCGCCTCACCACACCACTGAGGCTCTCTCTCTCTCTCGTCCATTTCTGATGGTCAATTTTTTATATCTTCTTTATAATTTAAGTTAATTCTTAAATTAGGAAGAAAGGAATTTTGTTGAGAAAGTAGAAATGGTTGGGAGCGTCATGGAAGTAGAGGAGAACAACGGGTTAGTGGCGATGTTGACTGAGGATTTCGATCCGACTGATGTGATTGCCGAGCCTTTACCTCCGGTGGTTGAGACAAATAGCAAGGTAGGAGAATGAGCTGGAGCGATCAGGAATAGGGGAAGAGAGATTGTGCTAGGCAGGAATGTGCACACCACGTGTTTGGCTGTGACAGAGCCTGATGTTAACGATGAGTTCACCAGTGATAAGGATGCTTACATGGTGAATGTTTTGGCTCAGTACAGAAAGACGCTGATGGAGACGACGAAACACCATTTAGGTAAGAATTATCAGGAGTTTTCCGCAAATAGACTATTCAGGTTCTTATATCCAATAATTTTTCATGTTATCCTTATTTTAAAACTAACATTACCACATCTTGCATTCTCTATGTTATGATGTTTGCTTCTGCAGTTTCTGTTAGATAATAAAATATGTTTGATTCAACTCCAAGGCTTCAAAGTTTACAAATTGGTGACTTGTTTGAAAATTGTCTACAGAAGTTCTAGCTCCACTCAATTTGATTGGACTTAAGCATATTTAGCTAAAATGCCGATTGAATTGTAAACGTTTCCACATGAATATACCTATGATTATTTCTTAGGCATCGAATTATGCATGATTTCCTCTATTGTAAATTGTTTTAGGCAGTGCTCTCTCTTTGTGTGTCAAATTCAATTTGTGCGTGGCAAACGATCAAGGCCATTTCTCTGTTGTTGTTCCATGGCCACTCCCAAATCAACCAAAGAAGAAGAATGTTTTGTTGGTTTCAATTGTGATAGTTGTCTTGTTTGCAGGTCTAGGAAGTTGAAGTGGGCTTTTTATGTTTCTTCCTTCCAGTGGTTAAAGAAGACTAGGAGGAATGCTCTATTTGCTTCTTTGGAGAAGATCAAGGAAGGTAATATTAACATGCTTTTCTACGCCAACTATCATACATGCCATTCAATAGTCTGTGTCTATACTGATTAGTGTTGGCTGTCTTGTTACTTAATATCTGGATAAGTTACATAAATCTTAGCTTGCTGTTGTTTGAAATAGGTTGAACATCTATCTATTTACTGTGTTCTTGTAGACAGTCAATGTGAGGGTTCCAATTTCAGGTCAGAGACCTAATGGAACAGCCAATTTTGGAACAATCCCCTCTACCTCTACGCTAATCTCTCTCTCTCTCTCTCTCTCTCTCTCTCTCCTCTCCTTAACAAAATTAATGCACTGATAAAAATCTAAACGACACAGGCCGGCAATGTTGTCAACAATTTTTTTGTCGTGAAAAGCTTTTCGCGACCAATTTTTTTTCTCACAAAAGGGTTTTCGCAACCAGATTTTTTTTGTCGCTAAAGGCTAATGCGACGAGATCTAAAAATTTGTCGCAAAAGACTTTTGCTGACGAAGCAAAAGCGAAGAAGCTCGCGACGACTTTTTGGGGCTTTAGCGACCAAAATGTTGGTCGCTAAAGCCTATGTTTCTTGTAGTGTTGGTCGTTAAAGCCCTTATTTTTGTAGTGTTAGTCGCTAAAACATGTATTTCTTGTAGTGTCTCTCTCCAATTCTCTCTTTCATTATATACAATAAATATGCATTACATATAGGGTATATGGTATTTAATTATTATTCAAAATCATGTGTCAACGTGATTGTATAATTCTATTGATAAACTCATGATTACTAATTCTTTAAATATTCTGAACAACAAATTTATATAGAATTAATTTGTTGTCTTATTGTATACGAATATGAAACCTCCCTGTGTTAATGCCTACACTACAGTGTGCCTAAAATTTCCATTTCCTTTCAACGTTAAATTATATATATATATATATATATATATAAAGACGGTCTTCAATTGTAGTTTTATTATGTTGGCCTTTTTCTAGAAGGAATAGCTTGGAGTTTCCAATATGTTTTTGTTATGTATATGATTTACTATTGATTAGTTAGCCAATTTGAAAGCCTAACTTGTTCCTATGTCTTCAGGGTGAGGCCAAGAGTTTTAGAAGGGGACAATTTTTTTTCAAACCTCATGCTATTTAATATAATAAAAATAAAAAATATTTATATAATTTGATAGTTTTAAAATTTTAAATAAGACAAATAATATATTATTTAATAATTTTATAAACTTAAAAGGGACAAAACTATAAAATTTTATACTTTTATAAATTAAAAAATGATCATACATGATGAAAGGGGGCAATTGCCCCCCTTCATGTACATGTGGCCTCGCCCACTGTATATGAATTCAATTGGCAATGAATGAAATGGCTGTAGTAAAAGAACATCATTTACTATTACGTACAGTATGATTACAATGTAATATATATATATATATATAATATTAAAAGGTAGAAGTGTGAAATGAATTTTTCTGGATAATTCTGTCCATCTTCATTTTTACAAATCTAAAATTACTTTTACAAAATACACTTGACGTATTTCTATTTGCTCACCAAATAAGATATGTCCAAATGTATCAATTGAAAGTGACTTTTGAAACGCGACTTTTGAAATGTGAATTGAAAAATGACTTTTGAAATGTGAATTTTTGAAATATTATAAATGAGAAATGACTTTTGAAATGTAGTATTCACGTAATAACTCTTGCATTCATGCATTTCTACAATGTGTTCATAGATTTATCTTGATTTAATTTTTCTAATTGCTCCTTGTATATCAAAGATGATTAGAAAAATAAATTAGACAGAAAATATTGTATGTAAAAAGGTATTCATACAACAAGATGTTTGTATCTATTATTTTTTCGTATTTAGTTATGATTATATTATAAACATACATATTTTGGTCATCAACGACATTGATACTAATTGAAAATGATACGTGCAACGCACGTAACATTGACATAGTTGCTATAAAAGGAAACATTCAGTGAACAAAATCTATACTAACAAATCATCCCAATACCTAATACGAATGAAGATGCTCACGTTTACAAGAATTTTGGATGAGTTTGACACAAGGGGATCTGTGCCAAAATACGTGAAGTGTGAGGGAAAGCTATAAATGCTCTTGTTTAGTATGAAAAGTTGTAAAAAAAAATTTAGATATCCTAGAGGAGAAGATAACTTCTATAATGACAAACATCTTTATGTTTCGCATCCTTAAATTCTTTATCTATTTATAACATTTCATTGCTCATTCCATAAAAACAAATAAAATAGTTTAAGAATCTCATCATTATATTATAACATAATCACAATTATGTCATAACATTATCAATTATTAGTAATATTAAATTCGAACTGTTGTGTGTTGTTGATCATTCTCAACACTAAAATCTAACTTCAGAATTCTATACTCATAAACTGACTACTAGTCTCTTCATTGAACCTCCTTCCAACAGCTCAGTGTGCCCAGCTACTTTCTGCATGTAATTCACGTAGTAGTAAATATGTAGGAAAAATCTTGCATTCCATGTCACCTTCCTCTCACACCAAGTCAGCATCCAATTAAGCAACTCTTGATTGGTCATTTGTCAAAGCAAGCCCAACAAACCTGACATGCAGTACTCTCTTATTGGCTGTCAAGCATTGCTTAACAGACCTAATCAGGAGCCAATGATCATGCCTTGGCAGTTTCTTAGCTCAGTCAATGCTTGAAGCATAGAATATTTATTGTTATTCCATGCACATTATCATTCTTTCTCCTACATTTTTCCTACTTGTATGAAAGGAAATAGTTGTACAATTTTAGATCATCAAAATAGTGAATATACAAAAAATATTAAGAAAATAAACACCATTTGTTCTCGAAGTTAGTATCATAACTAAGCTCAACATGCATCTTTCAACAATGACTCCTGATAATATTGAAGCCATAACTGTTATCAAATCCTACTGTAAACTTGCCTAACTAAAATCTAGCCAATGCATCACCTACAAGCTCGTTCTCTAAGTTAGTATCATAACTAAGCTCAACATGCATCTTTCAACAATGACCCTTGATAATATTGAAGCCATAACTGTTATCAAATCCTACTGTAAACTTGCCTAACTAAAATCCAGCCAATGCATCACCTACAAGCTCGAGCAATGTCCCTGTTTCTAACCCTTTACTCAACATAGTCCCTTCTTTCCCAATATACTCCCAAACAACTTGGTTACCATCTCAATTCGATTGGACCGCCATAATTATGTATTATCACTACAACAATTTTGGCAATGACAGTCACCTCAATGATACAATGACAGCCGCCTAAAATCTGTCAAAGAAAAATAGTGTAGGGTGAGGCAAGTTGAATAAGATGACAACTCAAAAATTAGCTGTCTTAATGTGCTATCTACGATGACAACTAATTTTTAGGTTGTCATAATAACTTCTTATATTGATATAAAAAAATTACTAAAGTTCATTTTATTTATGAAAATACCATCCTATTTAATCCATCCTAAACCCTAATTTTACTTAGTTATCTTTCTCTTTAACAAAGGTGAGAGGAGATCAGTGGCGATTGGTAAATCAGGACATCGTCTCCTTCGATTTCCCCTTTTCCATAAACTCGTCGCAGATCCAACTTTCTTCTTATCCCTTTCCTCTATAGTCTCGAATCTGCCTTTTTTCATCTCTCTCGTCATTCTCGTCTCAATTATGCCTTTCTTCTTCTCCCTCGCCTCTCTCTTTATGGTTCTTCGAGATTTTTTGTTCGGGAGGGAGAAGTCAGACCGGTGGAGGATTTGTCGGGATGAAGTATGCGTTAGGTGTTCGCCGTGCAAGATCCCTCCTCGTCAATGAAATCCCACATCCAGCGATGCGCTTCAAAGTTTGTGGTTGCTCTCGATAGGCGTAGGGGGTAAGGGTATTCTTCATTCTTCATTTTGTGTCTTTTTTATCATGCTTTTGCACCTAATTTTTGTTCATTATGTTTACTGTTTGATGGATAGAGAGAAAGGAACTCAAACCTCCATTGATCTACCTAGCCGTCCAAATCCAGTTCTCCACACGAAAAATCGAATCATTTTTAGAGAGAGATAGCTTCTGATCATGTATGGTGCATTGGCTATTAGATCTCCGACGATTTTACGAGCTCAAATCTTACTCCGGTAGCAACTACTATACTGCGTCTTTTTTAATCCTTTTACATCGATTTCCTCGGGATAGTTCAGAAGTTGAAACCCTAGACAAGCCAGTAAAATTAAGCATCAACTAGCAAAGCAACAACAAGTACTTTGTGAATAACCATTTCATTTTTGTCTCTGATTTCTTTATTTTTTGTTGATCAATTCATCAACTTGTTCTTTGTGTTACCGAGTAGACGAGAATAGTAGAGATTTATAGAACGTTGAATTTGATAGATATTGTCATTTTTTTCATGGAAAATGGAATAAAAATAAGCGAATCATTAATGTTGTTGGTACTCATATCTACCAAAATGGTAGATGGAGAAAATGTAGGCAAAGGATATTTGAATTCACTTCTTTAATATCAACAATCAGAAAAAGGTAAACCATCAAATTAAAGCCTTTTCCCTCTCCTTGTCTCTCTCTCTCACTCTCTCTCCCTCCCTCTCTCTCTCGCTATCTCTCTCTAAGCCTCTCTCCCCCTCCCTCTCTCTTGCTTACTTGCTCTCACTCTCTTTCTCTCACTCTCTTTATCTCTCACTCTATGTATCTCTACCTCTCCCTCCCTCTCTCCCTTGCTCCCTCTCTCTCACTCACGTTCTCTCACTCTCCTTCTCACACACTCTCTCCCTCTCTCCCTCTCTCTCTGTATCTCTCTCTCACCCACACTCTCTCTCACTCTCTCTCTCCCAATCTCTCTCCCTCTCCCTCTCTATCTCTCTCTCACTCTCTCTTTAACTCTGCTTCTCACACACTCTCCCTTTCTCTCCCTATATCTCCCTCTCCCTCCCTCTCTCCCTATATCTCTCTCTCACCCACTCTCTCAGCCTCTCTCTCCCTCACCCACTCACTCTTTCTCCCTCTCTCCCTCACTCACGCACTTTGCCTCTCCTTTTCCCTAACTTGCTCTTTCTCTTTCTCCCTCCCTCTCTCACTCTCTCTCTGTCTCCTCTCTCTCTCCCTCCCTCTCGTTGTCTGTCTCTCAGTCTATATCTCCACTCCTCACTCTCTCTAGCTCTCTTTTTCCCTCTCCCTCTCCCTCTCTCTCTCGCTTTATCTCTCTCTCTCACTCTGTCTCTCTCACTCTCTTTCCCTCTCGATATGTCTCTCCCCTCTCTTTTTATCAATCCTCCCTCTCTTTCTCACTATTTCTCTCTTTCTCTCTCTCTATCAATCTATTTCTCTCCCTCTCTCTCCCTCCCTCTCTATCTCTGTCTAACACTCTCTCTCCCCTCGTTCTCTCTCTCTCTCTCTCGCTCTCTTTCTGTCTATGTGTCCTCCCTCTCCCTCTCTTTCTTTCTCTATCTCTATCAATCTATTTCTCTCTCTAAATATTTTTGTTGATTTCTTGATATTTATTGATAATTCATCGTCTTATAAATGTATTATGTTCTCCTCTTTGTTACTAGGATTTCCAAAAGGATATTGTTAAAGCAGGAAAAACATTTATAGTCATTGGCTACAAGCATATTAAGGCAGGTAAGTATTCTATTATCATGATCAACCATGAATTTGTTTGTTATTGCACAAAGAATTTTTGGTCAAGAAATATTTTTTTGGCATTGCTAACAATTATTAAATTTCATATAAAAATATTGATCGTTCTACCTTTTAAACATGGACTTTTGGTAGGCAAGCACCAAGCTGTCGGAGGAGTGTTGCAACTTGCAAAGGATGCATCTATATATGGTAATGCCCGTAAGCATGTGGAAAAAGAACAAGAAGATTTTATTAAGATATTATCTTTACAGGTCAAACACAAGTATATGCTTTTATGTGTTGTCTTGAATGCTTTATACGCCACTTACGATAATGACACCTCAAATGGGGGTCCTCCACCTAGTAAATGTAGATAACATCTACCTCATTGTCGATATTTCGCAAGCATCACTACCCTAGTAGTGTCACTTTATGAAGCCCTCACTACCCTAATTTCCATCATGATAGCACCTCTGTGTTTTCCCTTCACATCGTGAACTCATCATTTTTTCTCCCTTCTTGAAGAAAATATCAACATCATGCATGACTTCTAATATTTACATGTATTATATATTCATGGTAAGATTATGTATATCTATGTAGTGGGATTATGTTGTGTACTACACCATATGGTATTTTGGATCATGAAGAGACTATCAAAAGGAATGAGGGTGGTTAAGTTCTTGGGTATTTTCACTAGAGACACATCTCATATAATCTTTTGCCCCTTGATAAAATGTTATGTATTAGGTTTTTTGTCTTTCACCAGTTAGAATCAGTAAAGCAATTCTTGTCTAAATATCCTGGTAGACTTTGTATCCTGAAAAACATAAAAAACTAGAGCTCTTCTTGACGGAAGCTCCTATTAGTTTCAGTCTTTCAAAGTTTTTAAGTCTTCCAAGCATGTAAGTAGCATGGACTACCTTATATGTTTACATTAAAAAATTTGAGATATCCTTTTATTTTGAAATGCAGGGAAAATGGGCTTGCCAGAGAACATCATGATGATTTAGCCCAATTTATGTTAGGAATGGGTTATGCAACTGAAGCTCTTCATCTACCTGGAATATCAAAGAGGTAAAAAATATTTGAACTCTATCACCTTTCTTAAGACCATTTTTTTATCAAAGCTAATGATATCCTGGAGTGGTAATTTTATTTAACATCTTTTATTGGTTTCTATATTTTGTTTTGGCAGGTTGGAGTTTGATCTGGCGATGTAAAGCAGTGATTTAAAAAGAGCTTGGTTGAGTTGTAGTATTAATGTGTTAAACTTGTACAGGCTCATGGACGGCCAACGTTGAAGAGCTTGGTTGAGTTGTCGAACAAAACGCTATATAAGGAAATTGAGCACACTAAACACACAAAGATAGATGCCGCAACTGCTTTTCTAGCATCTCTCGAAGAACCAAAACTCACAAGCTTGGCTGAGGCAGGGAAGAACTTTTATACAGGTTTTCATTTTCCTCTTTAATTTTCCAATTTTCATTGATTTGAGCAAGAAACTAAATTTTGTAAAGATGAGAGAACTAACAAATTTCTATATCTCATAAATGAATTTTGCTAAATATTTTATGCTTTATTTGAGTTATTATTTTATATATGGCTTAGTTCTTGTGAAAAATCATATAAAAATACATATATGGATGTGTGTGTCTGTATATAAATGTATAATGTATGTATGTATGTTTGCATATGACTCAGTTGAATCATTGCCATAAAGATTTACAACATTTTTTAGTTGTGTTTGTGTTTATTGAGAACTAGACAAGTTTTATGTTTTTTTAATTGCTATCATTTTCAACAACTATCGTGTTATAAAAACATTAGTAGGTCTTAGTTATCTGCAATGGAATAAGATAAGCTTACAAAATAATAGAATAAGATAAGCTTGTTATCGGCGTTGAACTTTTATTAAAAAAAGCTTGTTATAGGTGTTGATTAAAAGTTATTTTGACATTAATGTATATAAAAAAATATGTCGTGAGAAGGTAATTAAATGAAAAAAAACTGTCATGGAAATACATTTTCCCCTTTCTATGACAATTTTTTTAAAATAATTTGGACATTAAATACTTTTGGCGGCACCTATGATGATAGGTATTCCCTGTCATCTAATAGCTTTTGGCGGCACCTATGATGATGGAGATTCATCGTCATCTAGTTGCTTTTGGTGGCACCTATGATGATGGGGATTCTCCGTCATCTAATTGGTTTTTGCAGTACCCTATTATAACGATTTTTGTTGGAAAAAGTAAAGATGACAGTCCGATAGATGACAGACGACCAACCATCATTATAGGATTATAATGATTGATTTTCACCGTCATCCAAGGCCAAAATTATAATAGTGTATGAAAATCCCATATACATTCCATTGTGTGTGCATATGACCTTGAATAAAATCTCATATATTTTATACTGTCTATAATGTACAATAGCGAGCAAAAGTTCCATACACTCTCAACCCTACATTCATAAGTTGGAGAATGACATACCAACATCTCATGAGTCAGTTCATGTCCTCAATCACAAATGTCATGTTTGGCCATGTAGTAAGGTGTCAAAGTTCACATGAAATCTACAAGACTCTAGAGCATATTTTCACATCGTAGTCCAAGGCTAGGACTCTTCAATTTAGGTATCAACTACAATAAGGAAGGAGATTCAATCACTTATGACTATCTATTAAAGATGAACTCAATAACTGATAGTCTATCAGTAAATGGCCAGTTAATTGAAGATGAAGATTTATTACTTTACACAATAAGAGGGTTATGAATAAATATGATCATGTGGTAGTTCACCTTACCTCAAATTATGAATCAGTGTCTCTTAAGAGGCATAGTATGATAGGTTGACTAGCATCTTGCCACGTGGCAGAAGCTTGGTGGGGCTAAGTCACAATCGAAACTTGAGTGCAAGTGTTTAAACTAAATAAGGAAAATAAAGTTGCACTTTAACTGCCAGCAATAGTTTTTAGTTCAATAGTAAGTGCTTGATCCTACTATTGGTAACTGAGCCAAGTTGTTAGGGGTTCGAATCTTAGAGAAAGCAATGTGCTTGCGCCCCTAAGGGGGAATCGTTGGCAGGTGGGACAGTATCCTGCCCTGTGGCGGAGGTTTGGTGGGGCCAAGTCACGCGTCAACTACTAGTTATATCCTTTAATTCAACAATAATAGCTTGATCCTACACATAGTTCATGCTCCATAGTCATGAAATGACATTAGAGAAACTTAACAGCCCAATTTAGATCAAAACAATCCCCTGCCCATGTTGCCAATTTTGGCAAAATAAATGACAAGGGTTTTCTCAAAACTATACAAATAGATGCAATTCTGGAAACTTCATAGGAAGAGGCAGAAATACCTTCATGCACATGTGTCAGATCTCTAGAAAGCCTGGCCATTATGCATACATCTACTATAGCATACTTGCCTATAATTTCCAACCACCTATCAATAATCATTAGCAATCTTAGAGTTCCAACTCATCACTTGGCATGAATGTTGTTCCAAGGTCACCAACAACTTATGTTTCAACTATTGATCGGTGGTTTTAAAATTAAAGAAAAACAAGTTTGAACCACGAACGGTTCCTGAGAAAATATCAAAAAAATTTCTAAAACTTATTTAATCAAATTAAATTATTTAAAATCAAAGCAACAAATGATCATGCATATCAGATATTGAAACGAATAGAAAAAGGTTGAAACGATTTTCACCTTACTGACGTATCAGAGATTTTCTGAATTGGTGGAATTCTTGCATTTATTCTTCACGTTCTTCAAACTTCAAGATCCAATTTTCAAGCTTGATCTTTAAGAAACAAAATCCAAGTACGATCTTCAGGAACCAATTTCCCAAAACAAATTTCACACCAATAACCACTTTGTGCAGGAATTGAGTATGGGCTCTCAAAACGATTGAATATGAAAAATCAAATTTTTTTCCTTCAATTTAAAATTCGCCGGCAACATGTGGGGCGGAAAAAACTTTGTTTTTCTCTTTACGTAAGTATACACTGTATTGGTCAGTATTAATTATTGTGTTCTAGAGTTATGTTGTATCCAATACAATTCCATTGTGGCAATCAAATTGATATCACATATATATAGTTATTTTAAATTTCTAAAAATTAATCCTAAAATAACAACCATGACCGAATTTTGTATATATCCTCTTAGAAATTGTGTTGTATCAAAATTCATCATTCCAATTGATAAATCTAATTGATATCTATCAATTAATTAATTAATTTCTTTTTATTTACTAATTATTCAATAATTAAAAAGTAATAAATTAATTAATTTCAATATAATTAATCACACTTAACTAATTAAATGACAACACCCATCACATATGAGTGTAGGAAACACACATTGGCACCAAAATATATTTTGGTCTAATTGATATCGTTTCTTCTATTCCTGTTCTCATGAGCTATTCCGGAGATCGAATGAACCCGCATGAACAAAGTTATAGAATTCAAATATCCGGTGAATTTATCTTTATGAATTCTCGACATATTTAATCCTGACATCGAACGACTCCACTATAAGTTCGATGTCGAATCAACTTTCAATTCATGCGCGCTACATTTTCTGTTGGTGCAAATAAACTCTTTTATTTCATGGTCAATAAAATATTTTAAAGTATTACCCATCGTGAATATCAGTAACAAGAGCGGGATGTAAAATTTCTATTTTATCTCTCTTGTTATTATTTCCTTAACTCTTTTATTGACTGTGAATAATAGTGAATTATCTCGTACAATTCACAAGTCTTAATCAATGACTCAATTCATTGAATACCAGACCCGGTTTATTTATTCACACACTCATCAATAAAGTATAAGGTGATATTGTTACTTTTGCAATCCAACCACGAATTTTTATATCTATGAAACACGTAACTCCAACATAGGTGAATTACGATCCCAACAGCCAAGATATTATCCGCCGATTCAAACTCACCCATTTGACATATCAAGGATTGTAAGTGACTAAGTTAAGCTACGTATTGACCTCAGGATTAAAGTAATTATGAAAATACTTTTAAGGTGTAACAATTAGATTTAGAGCTAGATAAACGATTTTTGCTCTAAACTAATTTGTTACTAGTCTATTCAACATGTTTCATAACACGCCTAGGTTAACTGTTTGAGTGTGCACTCTCATACTCTAAGACTGGCATCAATTGGCTCAACCTAAAAGTCACAATCGGATTCGATTGCCAGTCGATCCTAAGTTTGTGAATAACGTTCTGAACTATTTCTGAAGAGTTTGTCTGGAAGTCTCCTTTGTCTTTATTCTTCTTAGGTTAATAATAGTTTCAGGACTCGAGTAAATTATAAACACACTTTAATTAAAGGATAACTTTTATTTATTCATTAAATTTAGTAATACTAAATGTCTGAGAAATAAATGAATACTCATAAATAGTTATTACACCCTACTTTATGAACATAATCCCAACAATCTCCCACTTCGACTAAAATATGCGTGTACAACCTCGCATCCCCATGCCCTCCAGATGACCATAAAAAACTTTACTACTTAAAGTCTTCATGAATGGATATGTCAGGTTATTGACCGTCGATATATGTGTTACTACAACATCTCTGTGCTGAACAATCTTTATAATCACGTGCTACTTACGTTGTGTGTGTTTGGATCTTTTGTGGCTCCTTGTTTCCTTCGCATTTGCTAAAACCCCACTGTTATCGTAATAAAGTGGCATGAGCTTATCAGCTTCTGGAACAACTTCCAGAGTCTTCAAGAACTTTCTAAGTTATACAACCTCCTTAGCAGGTTCACAAGCTGTCATATATTCAGCTTCCATGGTAGAATCAGCAATGTAAGATTGCTTGAGACTTCTCCATAGAGCTACTCTATTGTTCAGGATGAACACTGATCCTGAAGTAGACCTCCTAGAATCCTGAAGTGTCATGGGCTTGTCAGCTTCTGGAACAACTTCCAGAGTCTTCAAGAACTTTCTAAGCCATACAGTCTCCTTAGCAGCTTCACAAGCTGCCATATATTCAGCTTCCATGGTAGAATCAGCAATGCAAGATTGCTTGAAACTTCTCCATACAACTGCTCCCTTGTTCAGGATGAACATCGATCCTGAAGTGGACCTCCTAGAATCGTTGTCTTCTTGAAAATCGAAATCAGTATACCTCGTCATATTCAAGTCAGTATTTGAATACATAAGCAAGTAGTTCCCTGTTCTCCTCAGATACTTAAGGATATACTTGACGGCATTCCAATGCTCAATTCTAAGATTAGATTGGAAACGACTCACCACACCCACGACATAGCAAATGTCTTGCCTAGTGCAAAGCATCACATACGTGACACTTCCTACGACTGAGACATAGGAAATCTTTCTCATGTCTTCCTCTTCTTGAGGAGTCTTGGGAGACTGCTCATTGGAGAGGTTGACTCCATGTATGAAAGAAATATATTCATTTATGGAGTCTTGCATATTGAAGCGATCCATCACCTTATCAATATAAGATGCTTGAGACAGTGCCAATTATCTGTTTTTCCCATCTTAAATGATCTAAATACCTAAGACAAATGCAACTTCTCCAAGATCGATTATATCAAAGTGCTTTACAAGTCAAATCTTGACATCAGATAATTTTTCTACTTCATTCTCAATTAGTATAATATCATCTACGTAGAAGACTAAAAAACTCACTTTCCCTTCATGTATCAGCTTATGAACACATGGTTCATCCGCTTACTATTCAAAACCAAAGTTCTTGATAATTTCATCAAATCTAGTATTCCATGACCGTGACGCTTGTTGAAGTCCATAAATGGACTTAAGCAGTTCGCAAACCTTGCCCTCTTGGTCTTTTTCCATGAACTCATCTGGTTGAGCCATATAAATGCACTCTTCAAGATTGTCATTAAGAAAACAGTCTCGCGTCCATCTGCTATTTTATAATAGAGGGCAGCAGCAATGGACAAGAGAATTAAGATGGATTTAAGCATGACTACTGATAAGAATGTGTCCTTATAGTCTATACCTTCCTTTTGAGTGTAGCCCTTGGCTAATAGTCTAGCTTTGAATGTCTCCCTATTCCTATTCAGACCTTTCTTTTTCTTACAGATCTATTTGCACCCTACAAGTTATACCCCTTCAGGAGGATCTATAAGTTTTGAGATTTTGTTCGAGTACATCAAACGTAACTCAACGTTCATGGGTTATCATCATAGGTTTACTTCAGGATTAGCCATGGCCTGTGAGTAGGAAACAGGTTCATCATGATCCTTATCTAAAATTGTTGTTAAGGCATCTGCATAACACACGTACCTGTCAGGCTGTCTCACGACCCTCCCACTATGTCGAGGCTCTATAGGCTCAGGCCATGTTGTGGTTCTTCCATTATTGAATCATAAATAGTTCCTAATTAGGGAGTGGGTAACCTCCCACTCAATAATTTCTCTAGCACAAGAGTGCTTCTCAGCTTCAAACTTCTTATATAGTCTTCCTCAAGAAAATGTGCATTCGTGCTAACGAATGTTTTCATGTCAGTTGGATTATAAAAGATGTATCACTTCGTTCCTTTGGGATATCCTACAAACATGCATAATTCTGATCGACTAACCAACTTGCATGTCTTCGGTTTTCAGAACATGTGCTGGGCACCCCTATATTCTAAGGTGGTTAACCGATGACTTTCGTCCATTCCATCTTTTATATGACGTGCCAGGCACCATCTTCGACGGAACTTGATTCAAAATGTATGATGTTATTTCCAATGCATATCCCCAGAATGAATATGGGAGGGATGAGTAACTCATCATGGATCTAACCATTTCCGTTAGAGTTCGATTCCTTCTCTGTGACACACCATTCTGTTCTGGAGTGACAGCTGCTGTAAGCTGAGAAAGTATACATTCTTCCTTAAAAAAGCCTTCGAACTCTCCTAGCAAGTACTCTCCACCACGATCGGATTGTAATGTTTTGATTTGTTTCTCTAATTGCTTCTCAACCATAGCCTTATACTCTTTGAAATTTTTAAAGGTTGCAGACTTTTGGCGTATTAGATAAACATGGCCAAAATGTGAGTAGTTATCAGTGAAGGTTGCGAAGTATTCATAATCTCCTCTTGCTTGGACATTCAATGCCCCACATACAAAACTATGTACGAGTTCGAGGCATTGAGTGGCTCTTTCACCCTTCGCTGAAAATGGTCTCTTGGTCATTTTGCCTTCTATACGGGATTCACATATGGGTAGTGATCCTACACTTAAAGTTTGCAAAGGACCATCCTTCGCAAGTCTTTTAATCATGTCCATGCTAATATTCTCAAGGCGTAAGTGCCACAAATAGGTTAGATCGGTTGAGTCGGATTTCAACCTTTTACTATCCATTTATGAATAAACATTCACTTCAATGTCAAATATCATTGGAACTATTGATTTTACATAAAATAGTTTATTTATTAAATGTGCAGTAGTAATTAAGCAGTCATTTCTAAAAATACTAATATCTTTATCAATGATATTCAAATTGAATCATTGCTCAATTAAACTAGCTACTGAAATAAGGTTCTTCCCAAAAATCTAGATATAATAAACATCACGTAAAATCATAAAAGTGTTATCAAATGACAATTTAATAGTTCTCATAGATACAACCGATACTAGTGCTCCATTTCCCCAATAGAAGCAGAACTCGCACTCGTCAAGCCTTCTGATTTCCCTGAACTCTTGTGGGGAACAACATATATGATTAGTGGCTGTAGAGTCTACAATCCAATAAAAAGTAGAGTCAGCCACATACAGGCCTCAGTGACAAGTATTATACCTTTAGATCTCAACTTCTTGAGATAGTCTGGGCTGTTGTGTTTCCAATGACCAGTGGCTCCACAATGGTGACACTTGTCTTTTGAGTTGCCCACCTTTGTAGTGCCCTTGCCTTTCGCAGATTTTGAGTTCTACTTCTTAGCCTTCTTGGGACCTATTTTGTATTTCTTTTTAGCGTCAGAGGTGGAAGGCTTGCTTTCAGTAAGTTTGCCTCTCCAATGACTCCACAATGATGACATTTGTATTTCGACTTGTCCACTTTTACAGTGCCCTTGCCTTTCGTAGCTTTTGAGTTCTACTTCTTGGCCTTCTTTGGACCTCTCATGTGTTTCTTTTTAGTGTCAGAGGTTGAAGGCTTGCTTTCAGTAAAGTTTTCTTCTCCAGTTTTCCCCTTGCCCTTCAGAAACAGGGTCTCAACAGCTTACAGTTCCTTCATCAGCTTAGGAAGTGAGTACCTCAACTTATTCATCGAATAATTAAGTTTGAAGTTCTCAAAAGTGTCAGGCAGAGTCTCTAGGATCATATCAATTTGGGTCTTGCCATCTACCTCAGCACCCATGAACTCCATCTCATTCAGATAACTAATGATCAGTATCATATGTTCTCTGACAGGAGTTTCAGGTTTCATCCTGCAGTTCATGAAGTTTCGCATAGCTACCTGTTTAGTTTGACGACCCAGATTTTTAAACATTTCGATGATGTTCAACATTACATCAACAGTAGTTTCCATGTTCTGATGTTGTTGTTGTAACACATTGCAAACAGAAGTCAAGATGTAGCACCTGGCAATCTCATTAGAATGCAGCCAAGAAACATAAGCATCATTTTTCTCTTGAATCGATTCAACAATTGGCTAAGGGGGACAATGGGTGGTGAGCACAAACTTGTGCTTTTCTACCGTCAGCACGATATCAAGATTACATTTTCAATCTGCATAATTTCACTAGTAAGGCTATTCGCATTTAAGATAATTGAGAGTAGGGATAACGACATGATTATTGAAAAGAATAAATAAAATGGTGTAAATAAAGACTCAATCATTTAGGAAATTATGATGCATGATGCAAATAATTAAATATTTAAAAACCCAATAAAAAATATTTTTTCTATGATGTTACGATCAATAACAATAGCTTGTCTCATTGAATGACAACGTCCAAACTACCTCTTATCGCATCGAGACTCCTCTCGTTTGGTTAATGCTTCTTAAGATGTCACTACATTTAGCTTAACCAATCACCAATGGTTTTTGTTATCTTAGCCCCATTAACTAGCCCCTATGAGGGATTTCAATGTGCTTCGGTCTAAGTGTTTAACCAACGTATCAGCTTTGTCCGTCTAAGGATGGTCTTGCCTCACTACTTCCTTTACAAGCTTTAGCTTCTTAAGCAACGCGATGACTTAAAATGACACGATTCCAAAGTTTCTCCCACTAAAAAGATGACCGCTAGGGCAGCTCTAAACCATTCCTCGTACCACGATCAAGTTTGCATTGGGGATCTTGGGAACGTTTCAACATAAACGACCTCCCACTTAGTTGTTGGAAAAGAAATGGATTTTTCGTTGTTTTTTCAAACATTATAACTCTTTACTAATTTGGAAAAACAAGTTTCAAAAATTATAAACTTTTATAAAATTTAAATCCCAATTTAAAATTTATAACTTTTATAAAAAATTTGCATTGTATTTAAATTATAATCCATATAAATTAAACTCCAATAATGCACGTACATGCTACATAGTATTTTGATATTGACATAATCTTATTTCTATATGGCATGTTATATAATGATGCAAGATTAATAAAAATTTATACATTCAAAATTAACCTCCATGTTAGCTCATTTCTAATTACAACCCACATAAGAATAATAAATAAATTATAATTAATTTAAACACTAATTTTTATGTCATCTGTAATTGTCTCTTTATCTTTCAGAAAGTCCCACCAATTTGTAACTCATTATAAAAATTCATTCCCATTTTAAAATTTCAAATTTCAAAATTTGAATTCAAATTTCAAATTTCAAATTCCAAATTTCAAATTTCAAAAATTCAAAATTTAAATTTTGATCAAAACCTTTAATTAAGGAAAACTATTTTTCTAATTAAATAAACTCATTATAATCCTTTTAAAATTTTAAATTTAAAAGATAATTATCTATTTATCTTTTATCTTTTGAATTTTAATTTTGAAAAGGATTATAATGAGTTTATTTAATTAGGAAAATAGTTTTCCTTAACTAAAGAGTTTTGATCAAAATTTAAATTTTGAATTTTTGAAATTTGAATTTTGAATTTTGAATTCAAATTTTGAAATTTGAAATTTGAATTTTAAAATGGATAATTATCCTTTTGAATTCAAAATTCAAAAGATAAAAGGATAAAAAAGGTAATTATCTTTTAAAATCAAATTTTAAAAGATAAAAAATATAATATGGATAATTATCTTCTAAATATCTGATACCATATCTTTTGAACTTTAACGATCTTTTATCTATTTAAAAACTAAAATTCAAAATTCAAAATATTAAAGATAAAAAATGAGATTAGTGTTTTTTTAAACATCATAGGGTTTCATTAACAATAATTATTATCGCTTAGGGTTTCATAAACCCCGGGCACTACGCAGGGCATGGCAGTGGACAGCAGGAGGCGGTGCGGTGCGGCGGTGGGCGGCGACAGCGGCTGGCGACTTTTTCGGTGGTGGAAACTTCCGGCGACGACATCGGCGAATGGCATTTTTTGGCAGTTTTTGAGGCGGTGGCGATATTACATCAAATTTATAAAAAATTACAAAATTTGCAATAAAAAAAATTACATAAAATCCTATGCCTCAAATCTGGCGTACTTCAATTCTAAATTGAAAGTAAAAACGCCTAGAGCCAATAGATAGGGATCCAATCAAATAACACATTCAAACATATTTGAATCAACTATATACAAATATATGCCGATATCAACAAATTTATCGATACGTTCATTTCAAATATCCATATGCATAATCAAGAACATATGACTCTGATACCAATTGTTGGATCAACGGTTTTGAAATTAAAGAAAATAAGTTTGAACCACGAACAGTTCTTGGGCGGGATATCAATTTTTTAAAAACTTATTTAATCGAATTGAATAATTAAAAACCAAAACAACAGATCATGCATATCATATATTGAACAGATCATGCATATCATATATTGAACAGATCATGCATATCATATATTGAAACGAATAGAAAAAGGTTGAAACAATTTTCACCTTTGCGATGTATTAGAGATTTTTTAAATTGGTGAAATTTTTGTATTCGTTCTTCACGTCCTTCAAACTTCAAGATCCAAATCTTCAAGCTTGATCTTCAAGAACCAAAATCCAAGTACGATCTTCAAGAATCAATTTCTCAAAATTTTCTTTACACCAATAACCACTCGTTAATTTATCTCATGAGAATTTGTTTAGGAACTGAGTGTGAGCTTTCAAAACGATTGAATATAAAAAATCAATTTTTTCTTCCTTCAATTTGAAATTCAGCGGCAACATGTGAGGGGAAAGAAAACCTTTTTTCTCTCTGTGTATAATTACACACTATTGATCAGTATCAATTACCGTATTCTAAAGTTGTGTTGTATCTAATATAATTTCATTGTGGCAATCAAATTGCTATCACATATATAGTTATTAGTTTTAGAAATTTATAAATATAACCTTATATTTTAAATTTCTAAGAATTAACCCCAAAATAACCACCATGACCGAATTTTGTATATCTCCTCTTAGAATTTGTGTTATATCAAAATTCATCAATCCAATTGATAAGTCTATTTGATTTCTATCAATTAATTAATTAATTTTTTATTTATTAATTATCTAATTGTTATAAAATAATAAATTAATTGATTTTAATACAATTAATCACACTTAACTAATTAAGTAACAACACCCATCACATATGAGTGTATGAAATACACTTTGGCACTAAAATACATTTTAGTCTAACTGATATCGTTTCTTCTATTCATGTTCTCATGAGCTATTCATGAGACCGAATGGACCCACATGAATAAAACTATATGATTCAAATACTCGACGAAGTTATCTTTATAAATTCCCAAGCTATTTAATCTTGACATCATACGACTCCACTATAGGTTCGATGCCGAATCAATTTTTGATTCATACGCGCTACATTTTTATTGGTGTAAATAAACTCTTTTATTTCACGGTCCACAAAATATTTTTACATATTACCCATCACATCAGTAACAAGAGCGAGGATGTAAAATTACAGTTTTATTCCCCTTGTTATTATTTCCTTAACTATTTTATTGACTGTGAATAAGAAATACATAATAGTAAATTATCTCGTATAATTCACAAGTCTTAATTAATGACTCAATTCATTGAATACGAGGCCCGATTTATTTATTCAAACACTCATCAATAAAGGATAAGGTGATATTGTTGCTTTCGTAATCTAACCACGAATTTCTATATCTGTGAATCACATAACTTCAACATAGTTGAATTACGATCCCAACAACTGAGATATTGTCCGCCAATTCGAACTCACCCATTTGACATATCAAGGATCACAAATAACTAAGTCAAGCTATGTATTCACCTTAGGATTAAGGTAAGTACGAAAATACCCTTAAGGTGTAACAATCAGATTTAGAGCTAGGTAAACGATTTTTGCTCTAAACTAATTTGTTATCAGTCTATTCAACATGTTCCATAACACGTCTGGTTAACCGTTTGAGTCTCCACTCCTATGCCCCAAGGCCGACATCCATTGGTTCAACTTAACAGTCGTAATCAGATTCGATTGTCCAGTCGATCCTAAGACTGCGAATAACATTCTGAACTATTTCAGAAGAATTTATCTAGAAGACTACTCTATCTTTACTCTTCTTACGTTGATAATAGTTCCACGACTTGAGTAAATTATAAACACACTTTAAATGAAGAAAAAATTTTATTTATTCATTAAATTCAGTAATACAAAATCTCTGAGAAATAACTAAATACTCATAAATAGTTATTACACCTTATTTTATGGATATAATTTGAACAACAACTTCTTCCTCATTTGATGCCACTGCGTAATATAACACTTGATCATACAAACCTCTCTTTCAAAAGAACTACAAGGGTAAAAATAAAGTTGCTATAGGCAATGGTGAGATTTTACCTCTATCTCATGTTGGCCGAGCATATTAAAATTGATGTTCACTTTATATGTGAAAAAGTTCTTAACAACACACTGAAAGTTTGTTATGTTCCCACGTCTACTCAAATTGTTGATCTTCTCACAAAACATCTCTCACCAGCTCATTTTACTTAGCTACGATTCAAGCTCTATGTTGCTCTCTTCCATCTCGCTTGAGGGGGTATTGAACCTCCTTCCCCAATCTCTCAGTGTGCTCAGCTGTCTTCTGCATGTAATTCTTGTAGCAACAAATCTGAAGGAGAAATCTTGCATTTTATGTCAGCTTCCTCTTACACCAGGTCAACATCCAACTCAACCACTCGGTCATCTAGGAATCAACGGGAACCCAACAACTTTTACACATTGTGCTCTCTCATTGGTTGTCAAATATTGCTTAACGAACATAATCAAACAGTTTCATAGCTCAGTCAATGATTGAAGTATAGAATATTTATTGTTATTCCATGCATAACATCATTATTTCTCTGTTATTTTCCTACTTGTACATAAGGAAGCATAGAATTTTATATCATTGACATAGTGAATGTACAGAAAAAATTCAGAGAACAAACATAATTTATTTTCTTAAGTCACTTTCACAACTGGTGTGAGATAGCACTAGCACAAACATCATATTTTTCCACATTCATAAAATTTTATTTCAAAAATCATTTATTAACAATCTGGACAGCTAAAATTTTTATTCTAATACCCGTTTGTTAGCCTAGGTTGTTAAGCATTTTAATGTATTCATAATTAATGTCTTCATTTTGGTAGATGAGTCAGCTCAGCTCCTACGTACGCACGAAATCTCAAGAAAGTAATGATAACTTAAGTCTCAGATTATCAGATGTACTGATGTACCTTTTACACGCACTCACTGCTTTTGAACCGAAAATACTAATTAACTTAATTTCTTGTTGAACATGAATAATTTCAGTATTTAGCCATGTCAGTAAAAAAGAAAGATAATTAAAGAAGATGCCACAGAAGTAAGATGGGAAGAGCCGAATCTGCCATGTTGGTAGAGTTGAAGAGGCTGACTGATCTGAAGTTGCTGATCACCTAGTCAAGTAGTCAAAGTATAAAAGCCACCTAGGAAGTCACACAAGTCAAAGTGACCGATCAAAGCTGGAGGAAAAATTGCCACTGTGGCAAAGTAGGCAACATGTATTACAACCGTTAGATTCATCACACTATGTGTAGCGGTATGAATTTAAATAGTTATTATTACTGATAAGCAGGACCGGTCATTAACCTAACGAATGAAGCAAATCTTAGAGGATACGCTCAACCTAGAAGAATATTTCGTTTATTCTTTGTGTATTTCAGGAGTTTAGTTGTACTATAATCCTATAAATACAGGCCAAATTATAAACTTGGATCATTTAATACAAATCAATGAAAATTATTCACTTTCATACTTATTTTCTTTGCTCTCATTATTTTTCGAGCGGGAGGGAAAAAAATCCTTTACACTTGCTTCCAAGACTCTAATCATCGCTAGGAAAACTTCCTGAAGTCCACACTCCACAGTTAAGTAATATCTCTGCATGCTCTATTGTGATCTCTGGACCTGATATCTTGGAAGAAAGATGGGGTGTGAAAGTCTCACGCCATTCGCAATAAAGAAAGGGAAAATTTCACTACAGTGAATTTACTGTACGGTGATCAATATTAGGCTTTAGATAATCATTTGTAGATCTATGATTCAAAGGTAATTTATCTTCTGTCCCTGTGTACAAACCCTGTACCGTAGCTAAAGAAAATAGTTGAAATTCTGTTTTGTTTTGTTTTCTATATCTATTAGTTTGGCGCCATGTATTATATATCTGGTGGGAACTTTTAATTCTTTAGTATTTATGCGCTGAGTTATTTAGAAAAGTATATCTTTTTCAACTTGATTAAGAAATTTTATATCCCTTTTTGAAAATAAAAAATTTTATACTTTCAGTTCACCATATTTACATCATTACTTACAATATCTCTTTTTCCTCATCATTTCTTATTCTTTCTCAATGCACATACATAACAAATTAATTTTTAATAATATCTTATTCTTCTTAATATTCTTTATTTTTCACGAAATTTTTTCTTCTACTTGAAGAGTTCAAATAGTTTTTTATGACTGCTTGAATACTTCAAGTAATTATTTTTTTGTCAATCAACACTCAAGTAGTTGTATCTGACTACTTGAACCCCTCAAGTAGTAATTTTGATTCAGAAAGTCAAAAAATATTATTTAAATGGTTCAAGTAGTTGTATCTGACTATTTGAACCCTTCAAGTAGTGATTTTAATTCTGAAAGTAAAAAAAATATTACTTGAAGGGTTCAAATAGTTGTATCTAACTACTTGAATCTTTCAAGTAATATTTTTTTTACTTTCAGAATTAAAATCAATACTTGAAGGGTTTAAATAGTCAAATACAACTACTTGAACCCTTCAAGTAGTCACATTTTTCTGGATAAATCACTACAGGAGATAAAAGTGACTACTTGAAGGATTCAAGTAGTAAAAAAAGATTACTTGAAGGGTTCAAGTAGTCAAAAAATACTACTTGAACCCTTCAAATAGTAAAAAAATACTACTTGAACCCTTCAAGTGGTCAAATTATCTGTTGTCGTCAGTTTTATATAGAAGCATGTAACTACTTGAAGGGTTCAAGCAGTCATTTTGTTCTGTGCAATGATTTATACATAGAGCATGTGACTTCTTGAAGAGTTCAAGTAGTAAAAAAAATACTACTTGAACATTTCAAGTAGTAAAAAAATACTACTTGAACATTTCAAGTAATCATTTTTATCTCATGTTAGTGAGTAATCTAGATACAAAAAATTGACACCATCCACACAGTAATCAATCTTGAACCCCTCATCGGTTTATAATTACTCAAATTTCAATCAAAAAACATATCTAATCAAGAAACTTATAATCCAAAGAAGTGTAAAAGAATTCACAAAATCCAAACGAAAAAAAAGTTTTCTTAAGTCTCAAGTTTTGTCTAGTCACTGACACTTTGTGCCATCAAATACCCATTCTGCCATTTTGATCGGATCTAATAAATTCGAGTTGGTTAAGTACTCATTCAGCCGTGCTTGATTTCGAAGAGCTCCTATGTCCTCAACCCCGCCTCCAATGAATACTAAAATTTCCAAACCGACACTGATCCAATAAATCCCACCTGTCCATTTCCACCATTGAAGCTTAAACGACTATACTACGGTCAAAATCAATGCGATTGAGAGTAAGAACTACGCAGAACAGGAAAGTATGGAGAAAACAAGCATTCACTGCTTCACTGAATATGAAAGCATGTAGAAAACGAACTAGAAAGTATGAAAGAAACAATGAGGGAAAGAAGAAGAGTGAGTGAGTGTATTGGTTTGATCTTTGCATAGAGAAAAAAGAAAGAAATGATGAGGAAATAGAGAGTTCAAATTTTTTTTATTTTGATTATGGTGAGGGAGAAATATAAAAATCAGAATTTTGAGAAAGATAGTATAAAAATTTTTAACCAAAACAAAAATATGTAGATTTACAAATAACCATTTATAGGACGTTCCTTTTACCTGACGTTCCTTTTTTATTGCTCGACCGTTATTTTCACGTGCCAAAATGGTCGAAGCACCTCTCTCTTCGGAGCGACCTCGCTCACTAGCTTCTCCGATGTGATGGTCCGGCGATGAAGAAGACGAAGCAGAATAAGCTTGCGGTCGATTTGTAAGTCGGAAGTTTATCAAGGATTTGTGTTCTATTATATGGATGTGCTTTAATAGTTAAATATTGAGACTGCCGCATGTCTTCCTCTTTGTACAGTATTATTATTTCCAATTGGAAAAATGTCCACAACAATCAAATTATTTAAGTACAAACAATCATCTGAAAATTTTCAAGCTTCACACAATCATACCACACTCAAACCTTCGGATTATTTTCAAAGTAACAAAACAAGTAGTAGAACAAGCCAACGCATAAATATGCTTCTGGTTAGCTGATTTGGTCCGTTGGAACTCTGCATTTCTATTTCACTTAGGTGATTGTGTCTTCTGATGAGAAGATTTACCGGTAATGGCTTTCTTCACCTTAGAAATTGAATGCTTGACCTTAGACCCAACACCAGAAAGGATATTATGAGATTTCTTATGCGAAACTTTAACATCAATGTCTTTAGAGGCTTCTACGATGACTGGAGCATCAGAGCCTGCTTCTCTGTCATCGTTTTCACTTCCTTTTTCTTCATGTGCCTCTGCATCTTCACCATGAGCACATTCTGCTTCTTCATTTTGTAATTCTTCATCATTGATCATCTGTTTGGCTGCTTCAGCCACGTTTTCTCCGACTTGAGGAGTCTCTTTACCGGAGCTCTGCATCAGTTTGGCTAATGAAACATTGTCCACGTCTGTAGATATTGGCTCCTCTGGTTTCTTCTCACCAGATTCACATGTTTTTTCTTCTCCAAGTGCAGATTCTTTGATTTCAATATCTGGCCCTTCAGTACCTTCAGGACTACGTTCTTGCCCTTCATTTTCGCTCGGAGGTTCAGAAAATGGACCACAGAATGCTATCGGAACAGCATCACTATCTTTTGATCTGGACCTGCTGCTCTCGGCAGCATGTGCTTCTCTCTGTCTTGGCTTAACTTCAGATTTTTCATGATCTATTTCCTCTATCTTATGAATAACTGTGACATTATGGGAATCTGCAGATGCAACGGGGCCTTCTGGTTGCAATATCTCTATACCTGACTCCTATAAATAAATACAAAGGTTCGCAGACTATATTGTAAATATGAACTAAAAATTCTTACTTTTTTATTACTTAAAATGGCCATCATATCCTTTGCAAGTCCTCATAACGTTAAGATATTTGGGTTTGAAAGGAAAGGTATAACACAGTTCAAAGGGTTTATTGACCATATGTCGCTCGTGAGGTCATGACTAAATATATAATCTCTTCAATTCTGTATAGCAGTGAGGTCATGACTAAATATATAATCTCTTCAATTCTGTATAGCATTGAGTAGATGTCTATAGCTTTACTCAACTTTGAGTGTTTATGCCACATTTAGTAGAAACAATTGAAGCATTATACTGCTTTCTGTTTTAGGTAAGTTTTTTTAGGTAATGATTAATGGCTAAGGAGGTTATAGTGTTATTAATATTTGATTTTACCTTTCCCACTTGAGTGATGACTTCTTTTGTTTCATTTCCATAGCTTTTGTTCCCATCTTGATCTTCAAGGTTCACTCTAATTTCTGCTCCCTTTGCATCTTTACCCTGTACTTCATCTGGAAATCTTTCTTTGCTTCTCTCATCGTCCACAGTTCCGTCTTCATCTCTGATTTGTTTTTCAGTGCTTTCACTTACATCACCCTTTTCAATTACTTCAGACTGCTGTTGTAGATAGAAGTTCCAGCTTAAAAACAGAATTAAAAAAACGAAAGAAAGTAACTTCAGATACTATACCCTGATTTCTTCGTGGTAATCTTCATCTCTGATGGTCTGGAATACTTCATTTGTCTTCTCCACTGTGCTTTCTCTATTTGTTTCTTCACTAAGGAGGACCACATTAAAAGTCCTTGCAATTTCTTTTTCCTCCAGGACCTGTTATTTTTCACTTGGTAAAAAATCTTTAATGTGGAGTAACAGAAAAACAAGCAGAACAAGAAAAGTAAAAGACATCAAACAAATATAACAGTTGGGCAGTTTATCTGACCTCTTCATCTGGCAACTTATTCTTTACGGTTGTATTCCCCTCAATTGGTGTCTCAAATTTGTTCTCTTCATTTTTCATAGAATCTTCTGATTTGGAGGGTATGTCCTGAATATGAACTTCTGGCACATATTCAATAGCGTTTGCACTTGTTTCAATTGCCTTTTGTATTATTTTCTCACTTTCTGATGGAGAATCAGCAACTTCTGTGTCATTTCTGTCAAAAGCCTCTAATTTTAAATCTCCATGGGAAGTTTTACCTTCTTCATGTAACTCTTTCAAATCGTCCGGCTGCATATCTTTATTTATCACAAGTCCCATTTCAGAAACTTTGAGTTCAGTGGCTTCATTTTGCACTTGTAAGCTATCATGAGCCTGCACTTCCACTTCCACCTCCATTCTATTCTCTTCTGTCTTATCATCTATGATCAAAGTTTCATGCTTATGCTCATTTGAAGATGATGCAGAAGATGGTATTTGTTCAGCACTGTTATTGCCTTTAGGTACTGATTCAACTTCTAACAAAGTGGATTTGGCTGCTAGCTGAGAACTTTCTTGAATTTCATTTGCATCCTCCTTTTCAATTGTTGGTCTAAGCTCAGAATCATCTATTTCTTTGAGACCTTGAATTTTGTTCTCAGAGACTATAATGGATGATGGTTTGGTTTCCACAACGCTATCTGCAGTTGGATTGTCTGTAGTTTCCTCTGCATTTTCGTGATGTTGGAGTTGGAACACCAACTCTGAAGTAGCATCATCAGGCTTGATGCTATTGAATTTACTATACTCGTCCTTGATTAGTTCAAGACTCTTTGGGCTGGAAGCGAAGGCTTCTAAAGGCACGTCATCCTTCGGAGCTTTCCCTGAGGCTGGCTCTGGAACTTTCTCTTCTGCAGCTGTAGTGTCAGTCTTTACATAATCATTAACCACTTTGCCTCTGACATCTTCTTCCAAGGATTCAGCTATTGAGATGGGGATATTTGCATTCTTTTCACTCCATTCATGTGGTAGTGTTTCTTCTTTAGTGGTTGTCTCTTTCTCTCCTGTTGAGTCTTCTTGGAGTTCTGAGTTCACTGTTTCTGCTTTCTCGTTGGATTTCACTTCAATATATTCTCTGGATACTGTTCCTGAGTGTGCCAACTGTAATAAAAAATGCTTGAAGATTAGTTTCACCAGAAGAGGCAAATTTAGAAGCACTTGATAAAAATGAAAATGTTATTTCTCACGCTAATATTAAGCTGACCTCATCTGCTGCATTTGGCGTGGAAACCATATGAAGTTCCTTGAAATTGCTCTCTTCCTCTATGACCTTTTCTTCTAAATTTTCACTCACATCCAAATTCCTAATACCATCACCTACCTATTCAATTCACATAATGTCAATAGAAGAACATAATCTCAATCCGCAATATTATAATTTTTTTCAGCATGCAAAGGCTGACCTTTTCACCCTGGAAGTTGCTCTCTTCCTCAATGGTTTTTTCTTCAATGTTTCTAGTCACACCTGAATTCCTTATTCCATCATGCATCTGTTCAACACGCATAATGTCAATAGAACGAACAGAACCTCAATATGCAAATTCAGTTTTTATTATGCACGTGACTGACCTTTTCATCCTTCTCTTCTTCCATTTTGATATTTCTCTTCTCTGCATCTTCTCCGAGAGGCAATTCGAGGCTTTTTTGTTCAACTGATATAAAATTCTTGTCCTGATCGTGTTTATAGATTTCCTCAGTTTGACACCTGTCGAATGTTTCATCATTTTGATCTTCAGCAACTTGGTCAGAGGCGCATTTGAGCATCTCATTGAAATCAGCAGACTCAAGATCCTGTTTACACAGAAATCAATAGAAGGATCAATCAGATATGGCTAAATGTAGCTCTATGAAGACCCAATGAGGGTGAGTGACTTTTTTTTTCTCAAAAATGAAATGAACTCTTCATTGGCCATGTAACGTTGCCTAGTTCGCTAATAATGAAACGACTTTAATGAAAACAAATGTATTCCTGCTTATTGTATGTAATCTGAAAATAGTTCCTAAAAGGTAAAAAAATTCTAGGGGGACGAAGCATTCTATGAAACATTTTAACTTCATCCAGGTTTAATGGCCAAATAACACACGCACATGACGACTATTAAATTCAAGACCAACTTGAATTCAAGTCTTATGGGAAGAGTACATCCTGTGTGGCCCAGAAAGGCAATGGCTTTGCGGGTAATGCTTATTCATTTGCAAAACAAAAAACTAGAAGCAGTATGAATTTGTCTAGTAACGTATAGCCTCATAAGAAAGTGAAGCATGTTACTCTTACCTCCTCTCTCTTGAGATTATCATCTACGGAAATGGTAGCTTCTTGATTGTGGCCATGGTCTACTTCTTCCAAAACCATTGCAGCTTTCTCTTCCTCAGCACCAATGAAGTTGTCTTTGGAGTTATTTTCAGCATCTTCTTGTTCCAGGATTAGATTCTCATTTTCTAAAACCTTAACTTGATCTGCTAAATCAGCACTTGTTTTGATGTTTGAGACCGCATCTTCCGGTCCGAACTTATCATTTATACTTTTCACCTCTACAGCTACACTTAATCTTTCATCGTTCCCTTGGAATTCTGCATTTGTATTCTGCTTCGCAGAATACTCCACAATGGAGACATCTTTTGGATTTTCCAACCGATTCTCTTCTGCCATTTGAGCTGGGGGAGAAGCTCCTGCTTCTGAATATCCCGATGATGCTTCACCGCTCACAGAAGTTTCATCTACTATTTCAGTCGCTTCAAAAGGTGCTAGTTGATGTACCTCCGTTGTCTCTACCAAAGAATCTTGAAGGTTATCACTTAGTTTGGCATCCAAGGGCACAGTCAAATCCTCTTTCTCTTCAGATGTGCATATTTTATCTGGCTCTGTTTCTATAGATGAAGGGTCTAAGGTTGTCCCTATCATTCTAATATCTTCATCTTCTGATTCAGCTGTTTTCAAGTTTGACTTTTCATTCTCAAGTTTATCAAATGCAGAATTACAATCAGCAGTAGATAGCTCATCCTTCTGAATGATTGCTTCTATAATCTCGTTATCAGGTACCTCAGACACAAACGAAGCAACAAGACTGTTGTTGCCTTCTTTTTTGCATATATCTGTAGCTGAAGTCTCTTCAGATCTTTGTGCTGTAATAGGAGACTCTGCTTCAGAATCTCCATATGGTGTTTCACCTTTCACTGGAGTTTCATCTATTATTTCAGCAGCTTCAAATGTTTTGAGCTGATCTCCTAATGGAATTGCCAAAGAATCTTGAAGTTTGTCTTTTAGTATGACATCCAAGGGCATGGTCAAATCTGTCTCATTAATGACTCCTCTTGTCAGAACTTCATTCGTCTCTTTCTCTCTGTTTTCTCCGCTCACATCTGCTACTGTTTCATGGTCTTTGTCTTCCTCTTTTGACATGGATTTATCCTCTGGCTTTATTTTTATATCAGAAGGGTCTAAACTAGTCTCCTTGCTTTTAACTACTTCATCTTCTGATTCAGCTACCTTCAAGCCTGATTCTTCACTTAGATTAGCTAAATTATTAGCATCATCAATAGTGACTTCATCTTTCCTGAGCATTTCTTCTTTAATCACTTTATCATGAACCCCAGACACAGAGGAAGTGACAAGGCTCGTGTTGCCTTCTTCTGTGCATGAGTCTGCAGCTGAATGGTTAAACTTCTCTTCTGTTGTTCGTGCCGTGAAAGCAGCTTCATCTTCTGAATATTCATAAACTGTTGCAGCTCGAACAGTCACGGGAGTCTCATCTACTACTGCAGCCACTTCAGATTTTATGAGCTGATCTTTCTCTGATTTCACTGCAAGAGACTCTTGAACTTCATTTTGTGGTGTGGCGTCTAAGGAAACAATTGAATCTTTCTCAACTTCTATGGGAATTTGTTTTTGCTCTTTGTTATCTCCACACTCATTTGCTGTTGTCAAATCATTCTCAAATTTCTCTTTTGAAGTTGAAATTTCCTCTGGCTTTATATCGATAGCTGAAGGGTCTAAAATGGTCCCTTTTGTTTGAAGCTCTTTGTCTTCTAACTCAGCTTCCTTTAAGCCTGATTCTTCACTCTCAAGTTTTACTAATGCCGAATAAGAATCATCAGTTGAAAGTTCATCTTTACTCCGTGTTTCTTCTATAGTCTCTTTATCAGGCATCCTGGACACTAAGGAACCAGAAAGGATCTCTTTGTCTTTTAGTTCAGCTTCCTTCAGGCCTGATTCTTCACTCTCAAAATTCGCTAATGCTGAATTAGAATCATCAGTTGAGAGTTCATCTTTACTCACTGTTTCTTCTTTAATCTCTTTATCAGGCACCTCGGACACTAAGGAACCAGAAAGGCTGTCGTTGCCTTCTTTTGTACTTGTATCTCCTTCTAGTATCTCCATGGTGGTCAAGGCCGCTGGTTCATTCTCTGTCTTCGAACTGTCCTCTATGTTTCTAAAATATATTTTCTCTGTATCTGTTGCCTCGGTCTGTTCCTCGAATTCGAAGCTTCTTCCTTTGACCTGTTATTCATAAACATTACCGTTTAATAATTGAGGAAGAATACAAAGAACAGAAAATTTGAGGTGAAAAAAATATATAAGTTCATAGGCAACAAGCCTGTGCATGTAATTCTGTTACTTCCTTCTTGTCCTTTGAAGTTTCTGTGACCCTTTCTTCTTTAACTATTGATAAAGGAATCAGATCACTAGCTTGGTCCTTTGTGTTCTGCTTTTCTGTGTCTGTACTTGGATCTCCTGTTTCTGATCCCTTGTATACCTATGATTGTCACGACCCAAAAAAATTGAAGCAAAAGAGAGCTATATTCAGTAAAAGCTGAAGTGAAATAAGTTCTTTTTATAAAGCTTTGAAGTTTGAATTAATATAGACCTGATTTTCCTTGAAGTTCTCTTCAACTATTTCCTTATTTGTTAATTCCAGAGAGAAGATTTGAACAGTTTCATTTTCCTTCGGTGCTTGTTCTCTGGTTTCTTTTCCAGTAGTCTCAATGACCTAATCAAAATCTTAAATGAGTCTTTATTATATTGATCAAGAGGACAATGTGCCATCAGTATTTTAATTCTTGCCCAACAAGATTTGATGCATTAAGCTTTAATGTCCTAGGTGGAAGTATGAATAACATATTTAGTTTGCAACATTCTATTTTGTACATGAGGTGATTGTAGGCCTTCCACTGTTAAGTGCTTAGACCTTGGTGGAACTTTTGGCAAACCAACTAACCACCTTCCTAATACCTCTATGTCAGTCTGAAGGCCCCTTGTAGAAAGCACATATTAATAAATCAAGGAACTAGAAAGAGGAGTTGCATAGGAAGTAGTGGTTTTGATTTCCTCTCAGTGAGTTGAGTAGGCATATAAGATTGTAAGAAAAATGTGACGCTAATAACCCAAGATCACTTGCTCAACACAAGTTATACAACTTTAACTTACTCTCACTGTCTTGGAACACTTTTTCACCCGCATGACAAACACTCCAAAGAAATCAGCCACAATATTTACTTACCAGTTAGGAGACCCAACTAATGTAGACGATCTGTTTGAAATTCCACCATCTAAAATTTAAAAGCTAATAGCTAAAAAACGACTGTAATCTGAAAAGTTGATTGAAAACAAGCAAAAGGAAAATTAAAATAGCGAAGGAAGCATTACAAGAATAAGAAGTGCTTGATGCTCCCCATAGTATATTTAACCTTAGCAATCAAGTTATGATGCTTTGCATAGTGTTAGAAGAAATTCTGTATGACCATCATTTTTTATATTATGCTGCTTAGATATGGAAGAACTTTCAATTTTCATGTGACATGTCCATCTAAATGGTTTTATCCATCATGCTTTGTCACACCATTTAGCTCTGGAAAACGAAAAGCCAATCTACTTGATTTCTTTGTTTACATCTATTCATTAGGGAGTGAACTGAGTTTTGTTGATTTACCTCTTCTGTAGAAGTTTCATTGTATTTGATCTTAGCATCATCATGTTCCTCGTTCTCTGATTTTTCTTCTGCAACTGTAGCTGATTCTTCTATTGCATTTCCTGCCAATCCTTCCTCAAATTGCTTGTCAGAATCCTCTTGTTTGAGGATGGCTTCTTCATTTTCTCTCCTTGTACTGACTGTGATGCATTCTAAGGCCTCATTAATAGGCTTTCCATCTTCCTTAGCCTCTAGATTGCAAGAATTACATTCATTAGCTAAATTACTGGTGTCTTCATTCTTTGAGGTTCCTGCATCTTCTGATTCGGAGGTACTTATATCTGCACTAACCACAGGAAGCGTATCCAGCACTTCATCAGTGTGCTTGAGGTTTTCTAGATCAATGGGGTCTTCCGTTTTCAATGTTCCAGCATCATTTGATTCTGAGGTACTTTCGTAACTGTTTGACTCATGAGGCATATCTGATTCTTCTTCCCTTTGCTCTTGAACTTCTGATAGAGCACACTCCTTCCCAATATCTGAAGACCCCATTTCAGATTGATCTTCTCGGATGGTAGGTTTTTCTTCCTCTTTTACCGATTTTCTAACTGTTGCTGGCTCAATTAAAGGAATTTCTTCACTTTTATCAGGAGTATTATCACGGACAGAAGTGTTAACTGGTTCCTTGCTTTCCACACTTGCCTTGGCTTCATGTTCTTTTGATGGTATAGTCAAGAGATCTCCTGATGTGTAATCTAAGGTTGCCTTCACAGAGTCAAACTCTTTCTCATACTCGCCAACTTGCACTCCCAAACTAGTTGCTTCCTCTTCAGTAATATGATTAAAACTTTTTAAATGCTCTTTGCTTTGTGGTTCTTCTTCATTTAAACATCTTTCTTCAATCTCGATTGTAGCAGGAAAAGAATCTGAATTGTTGGCGGGTTGTTCTTTCTCCAGGATTTCTTCTTTTACCTCTTTCTGAGAAACCTCATACGCAGATGAGGAATTTTGAGTAAGGTTCTCAGTGCTTTCTTCTTTTTGTCTTACTTCATCGACTGCTTCGGTTGTTCTTAAAGCACTGTTGTCCTTTAGGAGTTCTGCACCGTCCATTGAGACCTTTAATTTTCTTTCTTCGGACACCAATTTGGACTGTTAAGACAGTGAAAGTCAACTTACAACTAATAAACACATTCATGATGAAAAATTTTCAGAAGACTGAAACCAATTCAGATAATCAGATGTGCATAAAACTTACCTCTTTTAATTTCTCTGCATCATTATTTTCGTTTTCCGAGCTTCCCTTGTCCGTGTCTTCCACACTGCATGGTGAAGGAGGTCCCGCATTGGCTATTTCCTCTAAGTTATCATTTCCTATGTTTGAACATGAAGCTTCCAACTCCAACGCTTCACATATCTATTATAAAAGGATAAAAGGTTCCGTTGATATTTTCAGGAGACCAATTATGAAGTGTTTTCAAGATCTATCTTTCGTACTTATTATCTACCTGATCTTTCTTGGAATTTTCTTCAACTGTTTCCTTGTCACCAGATTCCTGGGACTGGCATGTCATGCTGTCATTCTCGTCTGATATCTGTTTACTAAATTGTTGGCCTTCACTTGCAGTCTCAATTACCTACATGGCAGAGATATTATGAAAACTCAGGGAGGATGTGTATCCATGAATTGGAAAAAAGAAAACTAGTGCACACAAGTTGATAGTTATTTGTTAAGAAGTGTGTAAAGTAACGTGGACATAATAGTAATTTTATATTTCTCTCTCTCTTTCTTAAGTGCACTATATTGTTTTTCTTTCAAGCTTCGTATTATTTTCTTCTCCATACTGCTGATGATGCCTCTGAGATCTATTCTTGAGCTTCACTCTTATCGTTAAATGATTCTATAGCTTTGCCATCTAACAGAACTAACATGTTCTTACAACTTACTATGTCATCAACCAAAAGGAGATGCCAAAAACAAGATTTTCTTTTTGTTATTATTACCTCTTCCGTTGCAGTTTCTTTTTCCGCAACGTTTCCTGTTGTTTCTTCTTCTTTTATTCCTTGATCTGAGGTCTCGATAAGGTTCTGACTAGTTAGTTCCCCTTCTATTTGAGAGAAACTTTCAGAACTGTCACAAAATGCTTCTTTCTCAACCTCTCGAGCCACTACCAGTTGCTCAAGCTTCTCGTTTGATTCAGCTCTTTGCAATACATGTTCTGAAGCTTCTTCTTTCAGTGTCATTTCTTCAACATTTTCAGAAGATGATTCTGTGTCAATCATATTTGTCACTGACAATTGCTCAAGCTTCTCCGTTGTTTCATTCTTTTGCAAGATCTGTTCTGAATCTTTTTTAGTTGCTAATGTTATCTCTCTATCATTGTCACAAAACGCTTCTGCCTCAGTATCTCTACTCTCTTGTAATTGGTCAAGCTTCTCTCGTGATCCCTCTTTTTGCATTGCCTTTTCTGAATCTTCTTCAGATACCAGTTTCACTTCTTCACCCATTTCGTCAGCCTCGATTATCGTGATGCCAGTCTCTGCTCCAGCCTTCTTGGCAAAAGATGTATGATCATCTTTATCTTCCTCTGTTGAAACTTCTTTTGGAGCCAGGACATCATCTTTTTGTGGCGTGCTTTCATCCTGTTTCATTAATAGAGTATCAACAACTTTCTCAGGGGGTTTGACATACTGTTTTTTTTTTCAATGGGAATACAGTAATCTTCTTTGATGTTTTCTAGCTCATAAGAATAAAATTTTTGGAATATTGGTACAAAAGCAAAAAATGTGACAGGTAATTAATTTAACCCTGAAAATTGAAGATAATCTAACCTCTTCTTTGGACTTCTCTGTGTCCCTTTTATCATCTTGATAATTTTTTATGGCATCTTCTCTTATGCTTTCTTCATCACCTTCGTTTAAAATCTTTCTGCTGCTTTCCTCTTCTCTTAACATATCTGCCTCCTTTTCACTACCATGGAAGTTGTTTATGACTTCAACTTCTTTTATTCCTCGATATGAGGTCTCCATAAGGTTCTGACTAGTTACTTCCCCTTCTATCCGAGAGAAACTTTCAGAACTGTCACAAAATGCCTCTGCCTCAACCTCTCGAGCCACTACCAGTTGCTCAAGCTTCTCGTTTGATTCATCTGTTTGCAATACATGTTCTGAAGCTTCTTCTTTCAGTGTTATATCTTCAACATTTTCAGAAGATTCTGTGTCAATCATATGTGTCACTGGCAATTGCTCAAGCTTCTCCGTTGTTTCATTCTTTTGCAAGATCTGTTCTGAATCTTTTTTAGTTGCGAATGTTATCTTTCTAGCATTGTCACAAAATGCTTCTGCCTCAGTATCTCTACTCTCTTGTAATTGGTCAAGCTTCTCCCTTGATCCTTCTTTTTGCATTGCCTTTTCTGAATCTTCTTCAGATACTAGTTTCACCTCTTCATCCATTTCATCAGCCTCAATTGTCGTGATGCCAGTCTCTGCTCCAGCCTTTTTGGCAAAAGATGTATGATCATCTTTATCTTCCTCTGTTGAAACTTCTTTTGGAGCCAGGACATCATCTTTTTGTGGCGTGCTTTCATCCTGTTTCACTAATAGAGTGTCAACAACTTTCTCAGGGGGTTTGACATCCTGTTTTTTTTTCAGTGGGAATACAGTAATCTTCTTTGATGTTTTCTAGCTCATAAGAATAAAAAATTTGGAATATCGGTACAAAAGCAACAAATGTGACAGAGGTATATAATTTAAATTAACCCTAAAAATTGAAGATAATCTAACCTCTTCTTTGTACTTCTCTGTGTCCCTTTTATCATCTTGATCATTTTTTGTGGCATCTTCTCTTATGCATTCTTCATCACCTTCGTTTAAGATCTTTCCGCTGCTTTCCTCTTCTCTTAACATATCTGCCTCCTTTTCACTACCTTGGAAGTTGTTTACGACTTCAACTTCTTTTATTCCTTGATCTGAGGTCTCCATAGGGTTCTGACTAGTTACTTCCCCTTCCATCCGAGATAAAATTTCAGAACTGTCACAAAATGCTTCTACCTCAACCTCTCGAGCCACTACCAGTTGCTCGAGCGTCTCGTTTGATTCATCTGTTTGCAATACGTGTTCTGAAGCTTCTTCTTTCTGTGTTATTTCTTCAACATTTTCGGAAGATGATTCTGTGTCAATCATATTTGTCACTGACAATTGCTCAAGCTTCTCCGTTGTTTCATTCTTTTGCAAGATCTGTTCTGAATCTTTTTTAGTTGCGAATGTTATCTTTCTAGCATTGTCACAAAACTCTTCTGCCTCAGTATCTCTACTCTCTTGTAATTGGTCAAGCTTCTCCCTTGATCCTTCTTTTTGCATTGCCTTTTCTGAATCTTCTTCAGATACTAGTTTCACCTCTTCATCCATTTCATCAGCCTCAATTGTCGTGATGCCAGTCTCTGCTCCAGCCTTTTTGGCAAAAGATGTATGATCATCTTTATCTTCCTCTGTTGAAACTTCTTTTGGAGCCAGGACATCATCTTTTTGTGGCGTTCTTTCATCCTGTTTCACTAATAGAGTATCAACAACTTTCTCAGGGGGTTTGACATACTGTTTTTTTTCAGGGGGAATACAGTAATCTTCTTTGATGTTTTCTAGCTCATAAGAGTAAAAATTTTGGAATATTGGTACAAAAGCAACAAATGTGACACAGGTATTTAATTTAAGTTAACCCTAAAAATTGAAGATAATCTAACCTCTTCTTTGGACTTCTCTGTGTCCCTTTTATCATCTTGATCATTTTTTGTGGCATCTTCTCTTATGCATTCTTCATCACCTTCGTTTAAAATATTTCTGCTGCTTTCCTCTTCTCTTAACATATCTGCCTCCTTTTCACTACCTTGGAAGCTGTTTAAGACTTCAACTTCTATTGATTTGGGTGGAAAAGATGTGTCATTGCTGCCTTCCCTGAGCTGTTCTTTCTTAATTTCTCCGGTTGAAATGCTCGTTGGTCTAACATATGCCTGTGATTTAACAGTACATATGTTTGCGTTTTCTTTATTCATTAAGGATATAGGATCGAATTTAGACACTTTATATTGCAAGTCATACCTCATCATCTATTATGGTGCCTCTCTCAACATCATTTTCTGATCGGCTTTCAACTTCACTGAACTTCGTTTCTGCTTCCTTGAGACTTTCCACTTGCAAGCTTTGTTCACTCTCGTATGCTTTAATGATGGAGTCATCCTCAAGTGTATGTTCATTTTCATCACCTGCATGAAACATATGAAGAATGTCAGTTCTCAAATCAAGATGCTCTCCCCCCACACACATTACTGAAACTCTTTTGTTAATCTGCACCGCAAGAACTGAGATCAACTTATTAGAATTACATTTATAGTTTATTTTAAAAATACAATCCGTGAACTTTCCCGTGTTAGGGGTCATTGACTCAGTATACAAGCAAATACTAATGATCTGCATTCTTAAATGGGATATCCAGTTGATGAATATATATTGGGTACATATGAGAACTACAATATTTATGAAATTCAATGTCTAAGGAACTGAGTTTCTTTAAATTAGACATTGTTGCCTTCTCTGAGCTGCATGGCTCATGAAATGCAATGGAATGGATGTGATTCATTTCCTTTTCCCCCCAAATAAGTATAATCTAATTTCCATGAGGATTTCCATCGATAGCATACCAGAGAAGAACTTAAATTTGAAGTTATTTTACCTTGTGTTTTGATATTAGCTTCATTGTCTTCTAATTCCTCGGCAATGTCTACCCCAGAATCTTTTATCTCTAGTTTTTCATCCAGGTCTGATCCATGAACCTTTTCAATTTTCACTATGCTTTCACTTGTTTCTGAGATCATTTCCGTAACTGTTCCATCCAGAGGTGCTTGCTCTGTAGTCACGGTCTCTGTGCTTTTGTGTGCTTCAGATTCATTTTCGTTATGCTTTTCGTCATTTCTTGATTCACTATCTGATTGTTCAATCAGTTCTTTTGGTTCGCATCTTGATACTTGGTCAACCTGGTCCTTTTCTTGCCCTGTTCCCTCAAGAAACAGACCTGAAACTTGTGCACTTTCAGGATGGTCAAGCGAATCCTCAGCAAGTATCTGCAACAAGGATAGATGGTCAAAAAAGTTCTGGCCACTGAGAACTAATCATAACTCTTACTTTACTAGGATTAGAATTTAAGCTCATGTGTTTTAGTTATATTTTTCGTTTTAAAAATTCACGACTCCAATACCTTCATGTGGAAGTTTTATTCTGCTAACCTTTTCATTTGGAACGTCATCCTTGCAAACATCATGAGCAGCACTTTTTTCAGAATTAGTGATACTCCTCTCTTCTCTGCTACATGCAGTGGTTTCTACTTCTCTTGAAGCTGATGAATCACTTTCCTCTGGACTCTCCTTCCTGGGGTTTTTGGTATTTTCGTCTCCTGGTTCATTTTGCTGCAATAAGATCTCAGGATCTTGCTCATCCTTTATGTGCTCCACAGCCCCGCCAATTTGGGTGCTATTGATGTTGTCATCTGCCAAGATGATAGTTAATTCCTCCGCCTCCTTGTTCTTAAATACTCCAGACCGAGCAATTTCCTGCTCCTCACCACTGCTGAGCAGATCATCTTTGAGTTCTATGAGTGTACTGTTCAGAGTTTGTTCAGAAAATTCACCATGCTTACCTTCCTCACTTTGAATGCTACTAGCTATCGCATTTTTGTCGCGAGTCTCAGTTTGGCACTGAGCTTCTTCTGGATTTCCTCTGACAAGACTCTCTGACCCATTTTCAGAGTCCACAATATCATCATTGTCACCCCCTGAAATCTCTTCAGCTTGTGCTAGGGTGGGAGAATCATTGCTCTTATCTTGGATCTCATCTTTAGCTAAAGTTGCATCTTTCTCTTGCTTTCCGGACTTAATTATATCGTGGCCATTGTCTTCACATGCAACACTGGAGGATCCATCAGGCTTTTCCCCTACTTCAAGTTCCGCTCCTTGTTCTGTTTCCACATTGATTGGAGGCATTTCCAGCTTGTCCTTAGCAATGTCTCCAATTTCACAAGTTGCTTCATCAATTTGAATCTCTGGGCTTACTAGTATGGTGGAATCTGATGCATCTCTATCGTCATTAATGCTTTGTTCTTTCCATTTATTCTCAATTATTTCTTGTTCTCCTGACCGCACTGCTTCACGACTCTGTTCCTCACCCACCAAATCAATTGATTTATCTCCTTTGTCTTCCCTCAATTCCGTTTCTCCAGGATCTTCTGAGTGGGCTATCTCATTAGAACTAGGGGTATTGCTTGTGTTTTCTTCCTTGATGGCCTCTATCAGTGTTTCAACATCATTGTTTCCCTCTTTCACTGTCAACTCAGGGTTATGAGTTGAAGCTTCTGTATTTTTCTCCAAGGTTGCCTCTGGTGTGTCTGGTCTACTTGGAACTTGTTTACTGGACGTGAAATCATTATCTTTATCTTCCTGTGGTTCTTCTTTCTTAACTTCCTCAGGCTCATTTGTTTCCGTTTGACCATTTTGAGGGTCATCATTAACAGAAACCAGTTGATCTAACACTTCAATATTTTGATTATGAATTTTGTTATCCTTGGAAGTTTCCTCTCCTCCAACCTCGAGACTTGGTTCTTCAGCATTTTCGATTGGTGAACTTGTTACGACCACATATTCGGCTGCATCTTCCATGTCTTTATTTTTCTCGCTTTCGTTTTTGTCTTCAGTTTCAAGTTGATAACCTTTCTGAAGCTGCTTTTCATCCTGTAGTATCTGAATTGCAGTTCCATTTGGTACATCAGCAGGGCTGTAGTCTGACATGCTCTTCTCTTGACTGACAACCTCGGAAAGTGAGTATGATGGCAAATGGTTTTGTCTCTCAGTTGTTTCAATATTGCTGCTGACGACATTATCAGTGATTTCAACCCCAATATTGGACTCTGCATTTGTTTTGTTTATTTGTGAGGGAATTCCAACTGCTTCCAGAGATTGATTTAACCTTTCTAATTTTTTCACCTCCTCTGGAAAACATTCAATTAGTGTTCTGTCAAGCTGCCCGCTTGTTAAGTATCTATCTTCCCCTTCTCCTTTCTGTAAAGGAAGAGTCATTCACATTTTATATGAAACTGTGCGTATAATGCTCAAATAATGAGGTTGATTAGGAGCACTTTAAGCAAGAACAAGGAAGAAAACAAGAGAAGATTCTTAATTCCTTTTATCTGTTTGCTGTTTGAAGAAAATTCCACACATCTGGGTAAGTTTATTAGCAAGTTTCTTCATTGTTTCTATAAAGAGTAATAACATGATAGATTGATTTATTGAAAAACAAATCATGATAGATTGATTAATTTTCCTTAAAGGGAGACTTTTTCCTTATTTTATGCGAATACCCATCATCTTCCTTTGTCCTCATTCATGTTGAAGTCATACTCACATTTTCAATGATTAACTGAGTATAAGTATTACATAACCCATCTTTATTGAGCTGTGACATTTGGTTTGGTTGTAATTTGACTTTTATCACTTCTTACGTGTCATAAGTGATGCTGAGATAATCATCATATAGACTGCATTAATAAAGTTTAAATTTTGCAGGAAAAGTTATTAGAAGTAGATTAGCATGAATTTGTTCTTCTATTTGTGTACTATTCCATTAAGATTTGTTGTTCTTGATGACATTTAATTCAGTAATCTTTTTATCCAACGAAATATATGTATTTATTTATCTCTGCTTTTAGTTAAAACCCCCATCGAGATCTCTCTTTTAAGTTCATTATAATGTCTGCACAGAAACTTATGAAGCTCCAATAACATGTCCTTGGTTTTTATCAACATACTGTAAACTAGAATTACTTTAATAAATTGACAGCATACAACGGTAGCATTGTTGAAAATGATTCAAAATTATATTGTTATTTTAAGACCAAATTCATTATAGTTTTGGATTATAAATCAATGATATTGACAATCACAACTATATATCATTAATTGAAGTAGCAACATCACTTTTCTACGTATCATTATTTCTGTTAACGAGTGTATTCAGCAAAAACTTTCATGCTGCCATTGAGTTTCTTTTACTGATATTGAGATTCACAAGTATCGGAATAAAAAACAAATATGATATTTGTTTATGTCACTTCTATGAAGCTTTTCTCTTCTTTTAAAATGATTTCTGAAGTAAATGTAAATTTACACCTTTTGTTTTCATTTATGTGCAGATATCATATATATATAATTGGTATCACAATTGAAATACATGAATCATTTCAGATATAATTGATAGTAAAAGGAATTGATTATCCTCTATAACTATTGCTGTAGATAAACAAAAAAAAGGACCGTAAAGCTGTAACTTCCTTTTCAATTGAAGTGAAGTTGCACATACGGGAATTTTAATACATGGACTAAATGAATTTACGGTATATTTTAAAGACAAACTAGTGTATTAAACTCTGTTTGTATACAGGATATGATTGTCATGAGCTATTTTATTCTTCTGAAGATCATTTTAATACTGCAGAATCTTGGTTCTACTGAGTGATTCATGGTCTAGCAAAGTTGTTAACTTCTTGTTTTTCCTCAATACCTTAATCTTCTGATTGACATAATAATGATTAGATCATATATTGTGAATCTGAAATTAAGTTTATGCCTTCATATATAGCAGAACCATAGAAAATAAAGCATGATTTCAGTTGATAAAGTAAAGGATCGATCATGGATATCATACCGTGATAGATATGGCATGATCCAGCGTGTCAGCATCAGATGCCATTTTGCATACTTCACTAGTTGAACTGAAGCTGAACTGACCTGAAGAATCTCCTTTTCTGTAATTTAAAACTCAGAAATTATGCAATTTTCTTGAATTTGAATTGCTAAGAACTGCTCTAGCTTCAATTTGAATCTCTGGGTGCTAGCTAAAGATTTTTGTGCTGCTGAATAATAGTTGCAGCTAATAGTGGAATTTGTGGTGATTCATGTTGATCTCACTGATAGTATGGGTGCTAAAGTAGTCAAGAAAGTGACAAAATGCCACTTGTTTATGCTTATTATATTGATGAGTTGGCCAGCATTGCACTGGTCCTACTTATGATCAGGCACATGCCGTGAGAAGAATTATACAGCTTTACTGATTTAAACTGCACATTCAATTATGAAAATCCTTCTTACACTAATTGTTGATGTTTCCACTTAAGAGAGAGAGATGTACACATGTTTTTTAACAGTTCATTTTTGTCAGTAGGCTTTCCCTGTGGGGTTTTAGCACCTTTTCTGATTATTATTGCTGAAGTTAGTAATTCGTGAAAGGAATTGTTATCAATTTTATGTGCATAATTAAGATTTTTGTTATCTAAATTCGAGCAACGAAATTGGATTACAGATTTTTGTTGGCGGCAGATCATCCGTTATGAATAATTAAGATTTTGTCATCTACAACAAGATAGATCACCTAAGTTCATTTTCACTCTTTTCTGCAGAAAGATTCCCATACAAAGAAACTAAAAAATGTTCTTTTTTTCACCTACTGATATTTAAATTTTAATATCAGATCTGCCCTTATTATTGTCAACTGTGTGTGTTAACCCGAAATTATCTTCTTTTCTTCTAACATCATTTTCATATTTCTATTATTTTTTACTGTTTTATATTTAAAGGATGGAAGGTCCGAGATTTCCATGTTGGACAAGATTTCAATACATTGCATTGTTGTTCCTAACACAGCTTTGTCAGCAATCTTCTGGTGATGATTTTATTCAGTGGGAGTAATTATATGTTTGAATCCTCTAAAAGCAATAGATTAGCACAAGAAAAAGTGAGAAAGGTGGTGGTTATATTTAAATTGTTTTTTAATAAAACAAAAATAAAAAAAATTCTAAGGACATGTCACTGACAGTGATATATATATTGATTTCTAAAATACTTTCTAAATAGCCAAAAAATAGAGTATTATAGAATATTCTTTTATCAGGGTTGTATGTGGCAGCTTGGACATTATGAATCGATATGAATGTTCGATGAAAAAATTAGTCTAATAAATTTAATATATAATTGAAGCTTTTCTTAATATAATTAATTATGTCAACTTGAAAACGTAGGCAACGGTCCATGCTAAATAGATTTACAAATGTAATGTATGTAGATCTGACCCTAGTTAAGGTTCAGCTGCTTAGACCTCTATGGGCCCTACCATTTTGATTTTTTTAGTTGCTTTAGAAGATAACCTGGAAAATATTTTTAGAATCTGATAGTCTTTTGAACAAAAAATTTCAAGTCATCAGTGAGGAGAAAGGATACAATAATACAACTTTATATTTTATCAAAAAATTACATTTCCAAAAGATTGTTTTTTCTTCTTTCAAAAGGTCGGCTTTGTTGTATTTAATAACTCGTTTTTTTTCTCATCTTGAAGAACTGATTTCTCATTTAAAAGGTTAAACATCTATATTAACTCATTTTAATGACATGACATAAAATAAATTTCTATATTTTTATTTAATTTGATTGTTATTGAAATATAAAGATAATTAAGAAGAGAAAATAAGAAGAATTAAATTTAAAATTTAAAGAACGTTCATCATTGATTATAAAAAATCATTAACATCGTCGTGAACATAAAAAAATAGCTCATATCTTAATATAAAAATAATATTAATGAAATATCATCATTATCATCATAAAAATCCGATGTCGTTTTCATCAGTGAGGTGATTAAAGCATGTCATTAACTTTCAATGAAGAAAACCTAATTTTGTGCATAAATTCACCTTTTTATGGTGGAAGTTTTTTTTATCTTTACTATGGTACGAACAATGGCAGCAAAAGGAAATGATATACGCACCTATAAAGCTACACAACATTACAAAAGAGCCAATCAAAATCAACCCGACCAAACAAAACATAATTGTTGTTTAGTCGCCGCCCTCAGCTTGGATAAGTTGATAGGAAACTCCAACTTGGATTCAACATTTTCTCCCTTCGGAAAATAATAGTTTATAGTGAAAAGAAAAACATAATTTTTGTTTAAAAAAAAAAAAGAACGAGTGTTTGAATAATTGCATGGTCCCTCAAAATAATGTGTATCCAACGACTTAATGAAGAGGTCTGAACATTAAGAAATGTCCAGATGTTCGCATTAGACTCTGTGTTTGTGTGTTTAGTCTCTGTGTATGTGTGTTTAGATTCTATGTTTGTGTTATATATATATGTTTGTCTTTATATATGTTTGTGTTTAGATTTTATGTATGTATGAAGAAAATGACAAGATGATTTAGTATAGTGATAATTAAGCTCTCACTCTATATTATGAAGTTGTGAGTTCGAATAATAAAATATTACAAATCTTTTAAAATTGTAACTTTGTCAAAAAATACATGTAAAAATATTTAAATAAATAAAGCCTAAATTAATACTATATGCTTATCGGGGTTGAGGACTGTTATCATTCTATTTTATCAATGGCCTAAAGAGAGTCCAAATTTCAAATATCATGTAATTATTTTTGGCATTCAGCTATCAGGGGCGAGATCAGAATTTTTTGTAAACGAGACAAAAGATAAACATAAAAAGATATCATTTATAAATAAATAACTGTATATATACGTATTAATGTGGGTGCATGTATTGTACCCACAAAAGTTTCTAAAAAAATGAACCCACAAAAGTTTCCAAAAAAATGTAGGTAAGTTTCCCTCTCTCTTTTGCTTTACTTCCTTCGGTTCTATCTTGGAGTGGGTACATCTACGCTATCATGGGGAGTGGATGATGGAATGTGAAGTTGGGTAATAGGTGAAGCCTCTTGTCCTTTTATTGTATTGTGAAAAAAAAAATTGAATTGAAAAGTTAAGTAGGGGGTAAAAACGAATTACCTAACTTATTTAGGGGAGAAGGTAGTTATTCGCATAAATTTATTTACATATATGTGGTGGATATTAGAATTTCATAAAATAAAGGGCGGCAATTGCCTCTCTTTACATAAACGTGTCATCGCCCCTCAGCTATAGTAAATGATAAATTTAAGCACTAATGATCAATTTATATACATTATTGTGTTATTTGTCAAATATAGAAATTATTATGCATTGAGACTTTTACATACGTTAAGATCCTTCATCCCTTGTATCTCTCTCTCCATACGTTTTTATAGACTGTCTATGTACTTTTTAATTTACCCCCAACAGAATGATGAAACATGTTTATCATATCCCGAGTTCAAATAAAGGAATAAATATGTCAAAATCACTTGTTCATAGTTGATCCCCTTTGGCCGCAACCACTATATATATGTATGTATCCCTTTTTCGTCGTTTAATTTCTTCCATATCACAAGTTAAATAATTCCATCCCAAGTTGGTATCTTAGTGTAAACCCTAAATCAAAGTACAATCCATAACATTCAGGTCTCGTTTAATATAAAAGAAATTACACTAGAACGTATTACTAATACAACCCTAATACTTAATTAATTTAATTAGATTAAATTTTAATGGTTAATTAAATTGTTGTGTCAATATACACGACTTTAAACGAATCAATATAAACGTCGAATCCTCTTTAATTCTTTATATATTTGTTTTTTGAAACTTATAAATGTACTTTGATATGGGTATTTTGTCAAAAGAATATTATAATTGGAGTATCCAAATATATTCTCTTGATAAATAAGCAGAGATACATAAACTACTACTGAGCCAACCAGGTGAGTTATCTCCGGTAAATGACAAATTCAATCACACTCTTTAAGGATGTGATTACTCTATCAAGAAGAGTAAAATGGACGGTGGATGATGATGTGGTTCCACACCGTCCAAAACTATAAAAGATGAGACCATGCTGGGCTGCAATCTGCATGAGGTGTTGTGGGTCCACGTGAATAGACAGCCATTTGATCTGATAATTTTAGTGGGGAAGACAGCTAATCACTTACGTGGCATCATGTCAGCTTTGATTCCTAATCACACCCTCCTATGGCTAGCCTTCGATATGGACATGGACCCCACGATTCGGTGGCCCTGATGATCTGAGATCTAATCAAATTTTTGTCATTTTATGAATTCTAAATATACTAAACAAATATGACTAATTAATTAGACTCTTTCTTTCTTTGCCAACTTTAAGAACGGATTTGGTGTGTTTTTCTTCTTTATTTTTTTCAAATAAATTGTCTATTATGATAAATAATCAAGAATAAATTAAGAGAAAGGCAAAAAGAAGATTAATTAATTGTCTCACTTATACGTAATATTTCATATTGGCTATTCTATGATTCTCTCTTGCATACGCGTGCAGCGTCTAAGCTATAATTTTTATACCCGCATTTTTTTTCTCGTCATCTCTCCTACTTGGATTTGAATATCATGGATTTTGTTTTCTTCATTTATAAACTATGTATAAAATAATGAAAAAATGATAGTTATTTCGTCCAGAATCAAGGTAATCGTGTTGTTTTAGTGATGAATAATGATGCGTGGCATCATGGCATTACTATGACATGACAATATATTTAATCTCACATCACATCACGTGTAAAATTCAAACTAAAAATAAAAGAATATTTAATTACGATAAGTTGAGTGTATAGTCTCACGCCACATATAATGTTTAATAATATATTTTTCTCCTGAAATGGCTCCTTATTCAAATGAATATTATGTAATATATGGGTTCTTAATTATAATACGAATATTGTAAAACTACACGAAAACATGTAAGCTGTCATAAATATGAAATATTCGCCATATTGAATTAGAGGTCATCCATACTATATATAGTGTTGGAAATATCAGATAATTATTATTGTGTTAAGGGATAACATTTGCTCTTCTAGTGGGCCAGTATTGTGATATAGTGACGTGACACTACATGTTATCCTATGATCTCCTAAATTACTGCATATTTTATATCTGATCCTAGATTCATCTCTCGCAAATCTCTTTCTACGGAGAAGCCCGATAGGCCCGAAAAACTTTCCCTTCAGCCCTGAATACAAAAGGGAAGGCCAACTTAGGCCCGACAAACTTTCATTCCTATTATGGGCCTACAAGCCTTAGGCCCATTAGTGAGGCTGGGATTACGACGATGTTTCGTTGGTACGCTAATATGCCGCTGATTAATCCCTGACAAACTGCATCATTCCCCACAAAAGTAACAAAAACCAAAATAAAAAAAGGGTATAATCGGATTACTCTTTCGAGCGCGGGAAAAAGAGCCGTTGCTTCCCAAATTTCACATTTTGGCGCCAAAATCGTTGTTTCACTCGGTTTCTGCTGCCCGTAAAATCCCGGGCAGTCTTTTTTAAGACTTTACCAGATTGTTTTAGACTTTCTTTCTTTGCTTAACTCACTGATTTGCCTCGTCTCCTTCAGAAAAAATAAATCAATCAAAATTTTAATTATAAAAACAATCCTCCCTCCTTATTTGTTTTTCAACATTTCCCTTTTTCCTCCATTTATTTTCAAAGCCTCTCTTTGCTTTTCCATTCCCTCCTCTTTTTCTTCTCTCTCTCTCTCTCTCTCTCTCTCTAGCCGCCTCATAGATTACTCTTGCAAAAGAAGCTAGACCCTTTTCTCTTATATTCTCTCTTCCCTCTTTCTCAATCCGATTCTCTTCCTAAGTTCCCTCGGTGTATTCTGATTCTTACATCAAAACTCATCTTTTCTTTCCCTTTGGCTCTATCTGATTCTCTCTGTTTTCCCCTGTTTTTTTTGGCTGATTCGCGCTTAAAAAACCCACCTTTCTTCTCTTCTCTATTATTTTTGGGGAAAATTTTACTTCAAAGGTCTTTCCTTTTGTTAGGATTCTCAAAATGGGATTTTCAAAGAAGACACAAGTCGATGGAGGACTAGAAGCAGAAGGGAAAAAATGGGTAATAGCCGGAATATCAACAAGAGCTTCATTGAAGCCAATAAACACGAAACCAAGAGCAAAAGAGAGTGAAGAAAGAGAAGAAGATGAAGAGAGATGTTCAACCACACCAACAGCAAAAGAAGCAAGAATACCTGAGAAGTTGATATGCCCACCTGCCCCAAGAAAGAGAAGACCTTCAAGATGTAATAATTTCAATGGAGTCAGGGAGTTCTTTTCCCCTCCTGATTTGGATTCTGTTTTCAAACTCTATGTTGAGGAAGCTAACTGATATCTTGATTTTCTAGAGTGAGAAAGAGAATTTTATTTAGTTTTGAGAATAGGGGTTTCGTTTTGTTTTTTTTTCTTTTCAAGGTTTCTGTTTTTTCTTTTATTTATTTCTCTGTTGTGGGTAGTTGTACAAAAGATATGATTTTTATGAAATGGGTATTCTAGTTTTTCAGGCTTCGTTTTAGTCTTTACTCTGATGGACTACAAGCTTCAGCATCTTTGTCATAACAATATTGTTATTTCCTCAGTGCTTGTTTGAAATGGAATGCAAAAACAAACACTTCTTTAAGGTTTATGCTTTTTGTTTTATTTATGCCTGTGTTTTGGGTAGCTTGAATAGGAGGTGATGATGTACAGAAGATATGATTTTTATGAAATGGGTATTCTAGAATTTTAGTCTTCTTTGTAGTTTTTAATTAAATAGACTACAAGCTTCTGTATCTGTGTAATAACAAGATCATTCTTTCCTCAGTGTTTGTTTGAAATGGAATGAAAAAAAACTTCTTTAAATTACCCCCCTCTCTCTAGAACACCACTTAACATAGTAAAGGAATCTTATATAGTTGAGAGAAGGATTTGCAGAGAATACTCATTGATTCATGTTTTTTCCTCTGTCTACATATCTCTGCTTTGCTCATCATTCATCACACAGAAAAAAAAAACAGATACAAAATTATATTTCAGAGATTTATTTTTTAAAACAAAAAATGGTAGAGTTTTACTTTTACCTAACTTCTACAGAATCTCTCTTTCTTACCTCATTTTTTCCTCCCACTATTGGGTCTTAAGTCTCAAAATTCAGGTCCACACGCAAATGCACACGTGGGGGGCTGTGGTGGTTGCATAGGACTTCGATGCAAGAGTCAATGTTAGCAGCTACAACTACGTATCCAAAAGTTAAAGTTCAAGGCTTTAAGCACGAAACATTTGAAAGTAGAAATCTTTTTCATGGCTGAGATGCTATTTGCTTGCTGCACGGATGCTTCTCATTTTGATTGACTGTGACTATTATCTAACAATCTCTTTGCTCTATTTGATTTACCCTTTCCTTTTTTTTTTCTTTTCTTTTTTCAAATTGAACAAACAATTTGATTTTAACTCAACTGTTGATCACATCTTTACTAAAGAAAACCTCCATCAGTTTTTGAATCCTTTTTCGTCAATGAAAAAAGAAATTGAGATTCTCGGTGAAGTTTAATTTTTATTTGAACGTCAGATAATTTTTAGTCCTTCAATCACTTGAGTTCTTTTAATTAACTAGATGAATATTTATAGAGTTTACTCAACCTAGTTAATACAAATGATTAATACTCGTGTTCAAGTTTATAAGTTTATGTGTTCAAATAATCTTTGTATTTTAAAATAGAACTTAGGTAAAAAAAACAGAATAAAAGGAAAAAAAATCATTGTTATATGTGTATATATGTCCCACACATAGATGACCCCACTTCACCTGAAACTCTATATAGCAAATCAGGCTCTTTGTCATACTTCTCTTATTAAAAAAGGACAAACACATATTTGGGTGAAATATTAGAATCCTATGTGGGGTTGGAGGGATTGTTTGGTAGAGTCATAAATCAATGTTCTCAAGCACTTGATGACAGAGACTTTGGCCTACAAAAGAAAAAAAAATTCATGTCTCTTGGAAAACATATAGCGTTGTGGATAAGATTTTAGGCATGTCTAGTTTATAGTGGAGTAGACAAGATATGGTTCTTAGGTAAAAAAACAAGGGATTTGTTTATTATGGTAAATAAGGAGGATTTTTTTTGTGTACATAATCTAATGTTCTCTATGGGTTAAATTAATTAAACAAAGAGTTCTAGGGATTAGATTAGATACCCTAAAGAAAGTATAGAGTAAAGTGAAAGATTTAAGTTTTTGTCAGAATATGTGTTCTATTTGGACTGGTTTGCAATATTTACTCATCACCTATAATCGTATGGTTGGATACCACATGTGTGATGACTGAGGAGTTAGTAATCTTATATGTTTGTTTGCTGAGAAAATTTAATTAATTACTTTCTTTTACACTTTTATTTTTTGACTTTGCACTCGTTTCCAATAGGGAAGCATCCAAGTTTTGCCAAGAAAGTTTTATGCATGTATCTTTGTTTTACTCAATAATTTTAGTTGAAACCCACTTGAAATTATAGTCTATTACATTTTTTTTTATATGGAAGACAAGTATATAAGACTATATGGTGTATCTAGATTTGCATTATTTGGATAGCTGACCTAAAAATAATTATATTATGGGTCATTTTTCTGCATCTTAATTTAATATTTTTCACTTACTCCAATTGATTTTAGGTAGTGATGTTTACGGTTCAATTTGGTCGAATTTTTTGGTGAAAAAATCTAATCGAACCGAAACTTCAGTTTGGCAATAAAATCAAACCGAAACTTCATGTCAAAAGAACCAAACCGAATTGTAAGTTTCATTTTGATTTGGTTCTTCGGTTCGACATTATTAAATAAAAATAAATTTTAAGTGATATTATTGAAAAAATAATATAAAATTAAAGTTTTGTTTCGATTCTGTTTTATATGAAATTATATATATATAATATGAACTTAATATTTTGGTTTAGTTTCAAAATCACCAAAATTTAGAATCGAAACGAAATTTCGGTTCTCTCATTTTGTCGAACCAAACACATCCTAAATAACCGATTGAAACGGTCATTTTTACTTCAGTTTGAGACAATTTTAAACACTCTTAATTTTAGGCACGATCCAATATAGTCTTCTATATAGGATACCACACCTGCATTAAATCTAATAGTTTTCATCAATGCCTTAAACATAAATCAACCCTAACTGTAATTCTGCAAAATATATTTATTTTTTGCAGATAATGTATTTATTAAACAATAAAACATATTCTTTTGTTTAACTTTAAATGACACTTTTATTATATAATTGTGAGAAATGATATTCTATATTAAACATAAATCACCTCTAATGGTTGTAAGTATGCAATAGTATTTAATTTAAATAGCAACGCGATGCATAAAAAAATCATTTTAATTTTGCATGTAATTAACCTTGACAAATTACAACTTCAATGGAAAATTGCCTGATTCGAACTGATGATCAAAGCTCAATGGCATAAACATGACTTAAGTATCCCTAATTTGTTCCTGATTAATGAGTGTTAGAGGGATAATAAAAGTGGATTTACGAGGTTGTTTGATTGAAAATATTAGTGTGGTGAATGACATCTATTAATCGTCATTAAAAGCTAGCGGCCTAGACGAAGAAAGTCATATTGACATCAATTACGATAAGATGTTGATCTTTTGTATTGACAAATGGGGACCGAAAGATTACCATTCATTATGAAATGATAACACTTAAAACACAGTTACACTCGAATTTATTAGTCAATTGGTCACTTCCCTCCCATTTATTGTACCGTTTACTGTTATTGGACAAGTTGTTTGACTTAGAAATGCCACATTATTTTTTATTTTCCTTTTTTTACCATTCTTTTTTCCAATAGAATTGCACAAGCAACTGAAGCTGCTTTTAGAGAAAAATAATTATTGATGAATTTTATAAATCAAGATTTAATTGATAAGTTATATGTCAGTCGTTTATACTTCATATTTTAAACTTGTAAAAATAATTTATTAAATTAATTTATAAATAGTCGACAAATAAATTAATCAAATAAGACGCGGTCTAAATATTAGTCAATATAGAAATATTCTTTAGAGAATTAGCATAAAATGTATGTGAAGGATTGTCTACCCAATATTTATATAGTCTAGTTGATTTAAATTGTTTTGTTGTCTAGCCAATCTTTAAGTCATTTTAGATAATTCTATGGTCTAGCCACCAAGATAATTAAGTTCTAATTGCTTATGTCAAGTTTTCATGTGTTGATGTTTTATCATTCATTAAAATGAATAATCATTAATATATATGTTTAAAACCAAGGACATCTTAGTAAATCAATTTGTCAATTAAAACTCAGTATAAATTTAGGTCAATTTATAATTAATTATTAAAACGATAGAGTAATTCTATGTGATCAAATTTTAAATCAGTTCATATAATTCAGTAATGTGTCAACTATACATAGATTGAGATATCACTTCTAAGTATACATTTTATTGTCCACTTTCAGTCATTTATAATTTTAATACTATTAACAATTCACCTATTCATTAGGGTAAAAATTTATCCATATTATTTACAAAATTACTCAATATATATATGACCGAGTTAATTAGGTCTCAACTCATCATCACAATTTGTCCATATCATTTACAAATCATAGTTTTCAATTTCAATAAAAGAGGGAAATATGGGAAATTTTTTGATAAATATGCGTAGATATTTAATTTATATATAAATGAGAAGAGTATGTAAGACAAACAATACTAATGTATAAAACGACGTCATTTTACATAGGGATATCGGTTCGGTTTGGTTTGAAAACACATATTTTTTTAATCGAACCGAAAGTTTGGTTCGACAGAAATGTCAAACCAAGATATATTAAATAACCGACCGAACCGATCATTTTCAGTTCGGTATCAAGATTTTCACCCCTACAAAAATCAGAAAAATACAATACCCATGTGAGCAACAACCCTAAATTAAATTAAATCTCAAACTACACACATATACATTGTAGTTTGTGAAAACACTAAGCTACCTTGAGTTTGGTGCCTCTTATGCCTCCTCTATAATGGACTCTCTACATAAATTAACAACTATATAATAAAATAAACATAACAAATTATATAGGCTCTTACAATATTATGCAGTAAATAAAAATCAATACTTATACCTATAATTTGTTATCATGTATTTTAAAATATAATATTTTATTTATATTAAGAATTAAAAAATATATACCGCATAGTTAACATAAATGATAAGAACAAATACTAAAAATTTTCTCTGATATCAAGAATCAATCTCAAGAAATGATATAATTAGGGAGTTAGGAAGAATATTAATGGAGATGAATAAGTGGATTTTTTTGTCAAAGAGTAAAGGAATCCAATGTATAGAAGGAGAGGTGAGGTGAGGGACATGCACATATGGGACTTTAGAGGAATCCTAGGAGAAACAATGGAAGAGAAGAAGAAAGATTCTTTGAACTTTTTTTTTTAATAATAAGGTTAAAGACTTTGTTCTTCATATCCATCCGACCAATCATCGGCTCGGCCTTCTTTGTTCTTTTTCTTAGGGCTTTTTGGTTTTTGGCCCTCTTTCTTGTAAACAAAGCTTTAGTCTTCAGTCTTGACTTTCTTTTACGCGGTTTTATTTTTACACCCTCCCTTACTGCCCTCCCTTTGCCTTACCCACTTTCATCCCTTCCTGCCCGTACTACCCATCATTTTGGCGGGAAATCTAAACGTAGGCGAAATTTTGGTGTGCTCTATAGTTTGTTTGGCGCCAATGAAAAAATAAATTAGTCCGCGAAAAGCGGGCTATGACGGCTATTTTTTTTCTTTTTTTTTAATTAGTAAAAAGGTTCTTTTATGTGATGACCAAAATGTGCAGGTTGCTTAATTTTTTTTTTAACCCTTACCTTTTCTTTCTACAATTATATGATCGCTCTTTCCAATATAAATAGATCATCTAATTCATACTAAATTACAAAGAAATTTGTTATTGACAAAAATTTCACTTACACCAACACCTGAAGTTTTATTAAATAATATTAAACTCCTTCTAAATTAAAACATATCATTTTTATTTTCTGTAATTTTTATATATACACATTATTAACACTCCATCGGTTAGATTTTCTTTCAACAAATTATTAAAAGAGAATTTTATCCTTTATTAAATACAAATTTTATTAATGTTTACCTTTTTTATAATTCTCAATTTTCCCCCTTTTACTCACCCTAGCCCTTGCCCGATAATTTAGAGAACTGCCACCATCAACTTCACAAATCGGATGAGCTGGGAGGTAAATGAATTTTATGCGGTGGAGTAATCAACTTTTTCTGTTGTTTTTAATCGATTTTACTGCAGTTTTTAATCGGTTCTTAGTGCAGTTTTTGCTGCAGTTTTAATCAATTTTTTCTGCAGTTTTTATTGCAGTTCTTAGTGCAATTTTTACTGCAGTTTTTAATCAGCTTTTTTCCTGCAGATTCTAATCAGTTTTACTGCAGTTTTTAATCGATTTGTTACTGCAGGTTTTAATCAGTTTACTGCAGTATAGGAAATGACCCTTTCTCAATCTATCAAAGCCAAAATTGTCGACCAAGCCATGGTTAATAATAGCAAATTTTCCTATAGGCAGCCATCATTTTCTTTACAAAAGCTTTTGAACTTTAATAAATTCAAATTATATAGAAGAAGATAGAAGTAGAACGTATAGCTTCACAAAGGATCAGAACTATATAGAATGGTGTGAGGGGTTTGCTCGAGAATTTCGAGGAAGATTACGAAGGGGACAAAGGGTTTTCGAAAGATGGGTCTGAACGGTTTTCGAAAGATGGGTTTGAACGGTTTTCAGAGGATTAGGATTGCCAACCGCAATAGAAGTGTTCAAAATCAAACTGAACTGAAAATGATTGATTCAGTCGATTTTTTATGTATGTTCAGTTCGAAAAAATCACTGAACCGAAGTTTTAGTTTGATTCGGCTTTGGTGGTTCTCGAACCAAACCGAACCAAAGCTTTAAATTTATATGATTTTTTTATTTTTTAAATATAGTTTTTTATAAACCGAACTGAACTGGAGCAAAACTATAATTTTATATTTGTTTTATCAATAACATCATTAAGAAATCATTTTTATAATAATACTGAACCGAACCAAAGCTCACGGTCCGACTCGGGTTTATTCTTTTAGTATTTATGGTTCGGTTTTATCGCTGAACCAAACCGTGAGCACCGTAACGGCAAATCATGGCAATTAAGCGAATTTGGATCGTCCGATCTGTTCAGGACGGTTCAAATCAAATGAAACTTTATTCAGGGAAAAAAGTAAAAATTAAAAATAATTTTTTTTTAATATTTCATCCCAGCCGTCCAGATATATTTGGGCGGCTGGGATTTAACTTCACCTCTACAGTTGGCCAGCAACTGCAGAGCAACCCCATCCATTTTCGAAGGGGAGGATTACGAAGGGGACGAAGGGGTTGGTGGGTGTTTGGTGACCAAATTAGCTGAGTTGAGTTACTTAACCGAAAATCTAGCGGAGAGGGTGTGAGTGTTCATACCTAAAACTACATAGGGTGCGAGTGAATTTTTAAACTCAGAGAATGTGTGAGTGTTGTTGATGCCAAAAATATGCCAGCATCGATTGTCGAGAGGACCATCACGCGTCACTTAGTGATTCGTCAAGGTGTCTGCAAAAATCAAGAACGATCGTGAAAGCAGTTGGCAGGGCATCAGAGTGGTGCCCCACCTAATGCACTCTGACGATCAAGTTAGTCGAGTGTCTAAAATAATATTAGCAATATGGAGAATTGCTTACCATTTAATGGAGATCGTCATATATTTATAATGATTTTTTGTATCAAACAAACATCCAGGTTCAATGTATTTTCTTCCTTATTCTGATAAGGAATGAATATATTCATAGAGAATATTCTCTAATCATGATATTTTGTTATCATTTTATCCTCTTTAACAACCATTGAAATTGTCTGATAGATTTGATGTGTGCCTATCATTTTTTTGTATGATTGATTATTATATTTTATTGTGACGTGAAATAATATCGGCTATCTCGAGTAGTCACGATCCTATGTATGAGATTACCTTGTCATCCGTGTGACCTCGGTAGTGTAAGTATAGGTGGGGTCGTGTCCATCGATCTAGTCGTGGAGTGTGTCTCGGTCATCATGGTGACTTCGGTCACGGAGAAGTTCTCGGTTTAGACTTAATGTGGGTCCTACCTGAGAAATGAGAGTATTGGGCATTGTTCGGAAATATTATTGAGCGAGCTTTAGCCTGAGTATTTTTTCTCCCCTACAGTTTTCTCCTACTTCTTGAGTCTGGAGCATAGCGATAGAGTCGGGAAGTATGTTGTGGAGGGAGCCATGAGCTTTTACTCGAGACTCTGTCTTTGCACTTAATTGAGTATTAAGCATATGTTGGCGTTGAGATCGTCAAACAGTAGAATTTGTGTCCAAATATCTAAGTATTTGTTGTTGGTTCACGATGGCGTCTCAGAGCATCTTGTGACTGAAACGAGCTTTCTTCATATTTGTCAATTAACTCTTGATAAAAAGATTGTCATCTTGATTAATGTTGGACTTCTTCATGTAATGGCGTGCATGGCCATGTCCGACCTGAAACTCTATGGTTCAGGTTTGTGCGAGTTGCTCCAAGTAATTATTAGGATCGAGTCCCTATGATTTTCATCTGGTAGTTAGACGGCTTGAGTTGGATCGGTACAACAAAACTTTTACACCCTCGTCTAAGCGTATGGTGAGGACTGGTGTTAAGATTAAATTTCTTTAGCCTGATGTAGGCGATAAGACGGACAGTCCGTTGGGATTGCTTTACTGTGAGTCGACTTGACGTTGTGACTTTATTGGGTATTCTTAAGGATAGGTTTTAGTCCGAAATCTTGCATTGCATTCTCGTGTTGATTTTATACTTAACCATGTATATGGTGCATTACTTTGGCATCTCTTATCGCGTGGCGGTTGATTGAGTTATTACACACAATGGCGTGCTTCCTGAGGGTTCTTCTTGCCATCTAGAGTTACATTTTCAGAAACTAAGTTGTGACTGGGAACCGAAGGTTTTGATGCTTTGGTTATTGACTCTTTCTCGTAACTCAATGTCTGAGTTTATTGGTCTGTGATTCGACTGTTTAAGTCGTCCATTGCCTTGTCTGAAATTTATAGTGGTTTTGTAGCGTAGCTTGGCGCAACGAGTGTCTTTGAGCTATCCTTAAAGAAAATTGAGTGGTTCTTCTCTTGGAGAACAAATGGCTTTTGAGTATCTATGGAGTGATGCCCCCATCGTTGTGTCTTATCTTTGACAATATTCTAAATTTATAGAAAGGTCTTTAGCTTATATGCCCCAAGGTATCAAATAATTGTATCTCATCGAGAAATGGGTTTGTATTTGATCTTGTTGTTGACATCATTAATTTAACATGAATTAATTGTTCTGCAAAGCTTGTCGTTGCATCTCTTTGTGCTTATGTGTCTGCGCATGTAATTCGTCAATACTTTCACTTCCTAGCAGAAGGTTTCTGAACCTTATTTGTCTCATTTGTTCAATTCATGTTTGACGAGTCCTTGATAGGGAGGTCCTTTAGAGTCATCTCTGGCAGAGTACCAAGATCTTTTGTGAGGAGTGAGATTTTGTATAATCTCGATGCCACAGTCATCAGTGTGACTTAAGTTCCATTTTCATAATTATGATTCTGGGTACCATAGTTATCTAGGTAACTTCAGGTACTTTAACCATCTATGTGACGTACAGTTATATAGTCATCTGGGTGACTTTGGGTTCCTTAGTCATATGTGTGACTTGGGGTATAATAGCCATCTGTGTGTCTTCGAGTTATATAGTCATCTGGTTGACTTTAGGTACTTTAGTCATCCATGCGTATGATAGTCATCTGTTTGAATTCGAGTTATATAGTCATCTGGGTGACTTTGGGTACCTTAGTCATCTATGTGACTTAATGTATAATAGTCGTATGTGTGACTTCGAGTTATATGGTCATCTGGGTGACTTTGGGTACCTTAGTCATCTACGTGACTTAGTGTATAGTCATATGTGTGACTTGGAGTCCCATAGTCATCTGGGTGTTATAATCATTTGCATGTCTTTGGATCCAATATAGTCATCCTAGGTGACTTTGTGTGTCTTAGTCATCTGTGTAACTTGGAGTATCATAGTCATCTATGTGACCGCTATAGTCATCTGGTGACATCAAGTACCGTGGAATATTATAGTGGTCTGTTTACCTTATGTAGGAGGCCTCGATGACTATGGCCTTTATCGAAGTCTCCGTCCGAGAATCTTGTGCACTTAGCACCACGAAATATCATCGGGATCTTCTTCCCTGGGTAGGTCATTTTCCAAATCATCCTTATGTGATACGGATGCCTCGTTAGGTGGTAACCTTGGGTGAGCTCTTTTTGCCCTACATAGGGTCTTTTTTCAGATCATCTTATGCGATAAGGATGCCTCTTAGCCATGATCTTGGGCGAGGTCTTTCATTCGATCATCTCATGTGCTCGAGTGTCACGAGATACTTTTGTGGTCCTTTTTCCCTATGTAGGATCTTTCTCCTAATCATCTTTGGTGAAAATGAGGCCTCGACATCCATGACCTTTATCGAGGTCTTTCATCCAAGCATCTTGTGTGCTCAGGTGCCACGAGATTCTTTCGTGGTCCTTTTTCCCAATGCAAGGTCTTTCTCTTAATCATTTTTTGTGAAAATGAGGCCTCGACGGTCGTGACCTTTATCGAGGTCTTTCATCCAAGCATCTTGTGTGCTCGGGTGCCACGAGATTCTTTCGTGGTCCTTTTACCCAATGCTGGGTCTTATCTCCTAGTCATTTTTGGTGAGTAGGAGGCCTCGACGGCCATGACCTTTATCAAGGTATTTCATCCAAGCATCCCGTGTGCTTGAGATTGCTGCTCTACAGAGCACACTTTGAATTTTTCCTTCAATTTTAGAATTTTGCTATGATTTACCCTCATCCTTGTGTCTAGCTTGAGAATCTCCATTGACATACGAGCAAAGCTTCGTAATCGACTTCATTGTTTGATGTCCTGAATGCGAAACCATGCATTTTCAGTTATGGTCTTCTATGATGTTTTGAGTATCAGTCCGGCTTTACTTCCGCATGCATTTGTAGAGCCATCCATTTTGAGCGCCCATTCTATGTTTGAAGGTTCTATCCCCGTGCCTTTATCCATCGTGTCATCTTACGTGAAATATTCTGTACGGCTTGAGTCATCTTTCTCTTGGGGTGGCGTCATCTCTACCACAAAAGCCAGCGAGTGCTTGAGCCTTGATTGCGGCCTGAGGTTCGTATCTTATGTCGAACTCTCTGAGCGCTTCCATCGTATTCTGCATGTACTCTTGGAACATTTTGTAGACTAAGCATCGATAGGCAGTTCTTGCGTTCTTCAATCCAAACGACATGACTTTGTAGTGATAAGTCTTCCTCTCAATCAAAAAGGTCATCTTATTTGGGCCTGATGGATGGATGAGTATCTGATTGTACCTGGAGAAGGCATCCATGAGATTGAGCATCTCATGCGCCTGTTGTAGCGTCTATCAATTGATTAAATTTTGGAATATGGAAGTTGTCCTTTAGGCATGCTTTATTCAGATCATTGAAACCTATACAATACTTCCACTTTCCATTTTCATCGTTTCCTTTATCGTGTTGGCCAAGTAGTCTGGGTAGTGGACCTCTCAGGTCTCGCGCTTGCTCTTTCGCGGGAGCGTTTGTGTAATATATGACCTCTCAGGTCTTGCTTAATGTCTCACACGAGTATGTGCGTAATTTTGTGACATCTCAGGTCTTGATAATCATGTTTGCTCTCTCGTGGGAGCATTTGCATCATCTGACGTCTTCGGATCTTGACAACCATATTTGCTCTAATGTGGGAGCATTTGCGTAATTTGTGACATCTCGAATCTTTGCAATCATACGTGCTCTCTCATGGGAGCATTTTTTACTGTTTTAACTGCACTTATATATTCCTAGGGGATTTGCATTATATTTTTATTTCTAGTTTTCTATCCCCCACGGAGCGGACCCAAGTGATTTATAGATCTCGCGCTTAGGTGTCGTGGTGATATAGATTTTGGAATTTTTTATTATGTCCTAGGATCTCGGTGCTTGTAATAAGCTCATGTTTAATATCATACTGAATTAAAATGCTATATATATATATATATATATATATATTCAAAGATTAATAAAATTGAGCATACAAAATAAATAACGTACCTCAAAATTTTAATGAAGATCATCGATATGACTTTTGATTTTGAGAGAATAAAATTCAAAATAATGCAGGATCGGAGTTATGTGGTCTGCGTCTGAATCTTGAAACTTGTTATTGTCGAAGATGCTAAATAATATGTATTGTATTATTTTCCTCAAAATTTTAATAGAGATCATCGATGTGATCCTTGATTTTGTGGGAATAACAAATTTAGAATGATGTTAATCGGAGCTGTCGGTCCGTGTCCCGATCTTGAAGCTCACTCATGTCTGAGATATTAAATAATATTGATGCAAATAATTACATTATTCTCGTCAAAATTTTAATGGAGATCATCGATGTGACTCTTGATTTTGAGTGAATGAAAATTTCAAATAAAACAGATCCGAGCTATGCGGTCCACGTTCTGATCCTTAGGGTCGCTCATGCCCATGATATTAAATCATATTGATGCAAATAATTATATTGTTCACCTGACATTGAGAGCATATCAAAAGTGTAAATTAATCAGGAAATTTTTTGCAAATTTAATATAAAAAGTAAAAAAAAAATAATAATAATAGTGTGTAAATAAATCTTCTCTTGTATTGATATTGGGCAATTATTCTGTAGAGTTTGTTGGAGATGGATTAAATAAATATGACTTATGAAGAGCGTTGGACGGAGCTGGGCTTCATGAGGAAGTGAGACTTGGGCTGCCTTTGTGGGGAGGCCTGACTCCAAAAGGTGCAAAGGCTATGGAGGTAAGTCCTTGGACGTGTGGGCTGGCCTGGTGAAGGGCCCAGCTCCAGGCCGTGGGTTGTGAATGGGTGGAGCTCGGGCATAGCGGTTCGCGCATTCACTCGTAGGTTGCGCTCGCTGGGCTGCTGTGGGCCTTCCTCTGTTCTCCATGGGCCATTGCAGCGAGCTCTCTTGGACTCCGCGCGGACATGGACCGGTATAAGGCAACCTGGAAAACTAAAAGCGGGTAGAGAAGAAGGCAGTCACCGGCGGCGGCGCGTGGGGAGCGTGCAGCCTCATCCAGTGGCAGTTTCCGGCCGGAATAAGCTCTAAATCACCGAAAATATTCATATGAAGCCTTCTATGGATGCTTTGGGGTCCAAAAATGTTCTGTTTTGCGTAGATCTAAGCTTCCATTTTTTGGTAATGGGAGGGGTTGTTCGCGGCTTCAAATCCGACCGCTATGGTCGGCGCGAAAGCATTCTACGGTGTAGATCCGATGACCTACAAGACACCCTCACCGTGGGTTGGTCATCGTCGACTTTGACCGTGCTTCGCGGTTGTCTGTGGCTCGCGGCTGCTCTAGATTTTCATTTTTTTTTAAAACAGCGTTGATCTACAGCGACGAAACAGATTTATCGCTGATCCAAAATATTCTCCTTCGTATTCCTCGTTCCTACTCACGCATATTCAAGGATCGTCTCTCTGTTGCGGTAGATAAAATTTTGCAATGAAAAATGTAAAAAATATGTGAGCATCGTCTGTCGAGAGAACCGTCACGCGTCATTTAATGATTCATTCAGATGTCTTTAAAAATTAAGAATGATCGTGAAAACAATAGTCAATGCACCGAGGTGGTGTCTCATCTAATGCACTCCGACGATCAAGTCAATAAAGTGTCTAAAATAATATTAGCAATATGAGCAATATGAATAATTGCTTATCATTTAATGGAGATCATTATATATTTATATCGATTTTATGTATCAGTCAAACGTACATATTCAGTGTATCTTATTCCTTATTTTGATAAGGAATGAAGATATTCATGGAGAATATTCTTTAATCATGATATTTTAGTTATCATCTTATCGTCTTTAACAACCATTGAGATTGCCTGATAGATTTGATATGTGCCCATCATTTTCTTGTATGACTGATTATTATATGTTATTGCGACAGGAAAAGAGTAGCCACGATCCTAGATATGAGATTATTTTGTCATCTGTGTGACATCGGTAGTGTAAGTATAGGTGAAATTGTGTCCATCAATCTACTCGCGGAGGGTGCCTCGGTTATCATGATGACTTCGATTACGGAAGAATCCTCGGTTTGGACTTAATGTGAGTCCTAGCCGAGAAATGAGAGTATTGAGCCTTGTTCGGAAATATTATTAAGCGGGTTTTAGCCCGAGTGTTTTTTCTCCTCTACAAGTGTCATTTAATAAAACTCTAGTGAAATTTTTTATTGTTTTATCTATCATTTAAACCATTAAGCAAACTAGTCATATATCTGTGTGCTTCGCATGGAATTATGAAAATTAGTAAAATGTATAAATATAAAATTTATTTACATTAATAATAATATTTAAAACCATATTAAGAAAAATCTTGATCATCAGTAACTTTTTCTTACATCTTTCTTAGACTATTTCAAATAAATATATAGTCTTGAAAAAATAAAAATGCATGTATTCATGGACTTGATAACTTTTTAACATTTTTTCTTACTTCTTCCTATGTGTCGTGTGTGTAACTGGTTGAAAATTGTAAGGGGTTTAAAGAATGAGTTATACATATTTTGGAAATGAAAGAAGCTTCAATTTAAATGTCATAACAATTGATTTAAATGTAAGATAGAAATTATTAAAGACATTAATTTTAAATTACTTTAGTTCTCATAAGCGAATCTACTAAATATTGATAAAATATAAAAGTAATCACAGTTTTTATACACTCTTTGTCACAAATATTTTATCTATTTATCGAAGTAAATAAACTATTTTTTTAATTTAATAACATTATAATTTTACACAACAAAATTTTTTATTGACCGAATCAATTAAATATGCTAACAACATTAAAGATGAATTTTGATTATTAAATATGCTAACAACGTTAAAGATGAATTTTGATAAATCATGTGAAATAAATTATCCTATTAATAAATTGTTAACTTGAAGTTATAAAGTCATTTAAGTTCATAGCAGTATTACTTTATCATATAAATTATTTTAACTTTAGTTACATGCAATGTTTTAGAGTTGCAAAATTTGAAATGCCATTTTTACTTTAGATAAAATGTGATATTGTCATTTAAATACGATACTATTAGATAAAAATTATTCCTAAACAATTTGAAATGATAAAAGTTATATATATTACTTGAAAAATAATCAGAATTGAAGGATACTCATGATAATGAATAGTTACAAAAAAGAGGGAGAGATCAATTAAAAGAATAGAATTGAAACATTTTATAATAGTGCATGGATCAATTAAAAGAATGTTAGAGAAATAAAATAAATACTGTTTATTGGTGGAAGGAATTAACTAAGAGAGGAGACTGAAGGGTTTTTTTTTTTAAAGAAAATTTCATTTTTTATGTGAAATAGAGTTTAAGATGTTTTTTAGTTTGGGGTAACATTTTTTTTTATATTTAGTTATTAATCAATTTTTATATTAATTTATTAAATAACAATTACACGTGGATGTGGCTTAATTACATAATTACAGCTCATGAAAAGTGACACACATGACGTAAGATTTTTAAAGATTTTCAAATCTTATTAACTATTTGACTATCTAAAATTCCAATAAATAACTAATTGTATGTTTTGTATACAGTTTAATAGTACTAAATATAAAAGATTGTGCCATTTGACATAAGAAAAGTGAAAAGAATTTGACACTTGTCATAATATAAGATAAATATATCTAACTTTATGGATATGGTATAAGATTTTGAATATCAAGTATCTTTGAAATGATGAAACTGTCAATATTAATAACTTTTTAAACTTTCAGTCCATGTATGCTCTCTCTCTCACATTTAAAAAACGATACTTTTTTGTCCATCACGTTTTTTGAAAACAACATTTGTAGTCAATTTTTAAACATATATTAAGACGTTAATTAGAGGAGCATTTATTCATCACATATTTCTTTCTACTATACAAATGCTCGATTGGAATCATTTTAGGGCACATATAACCTTAAAAATAAGCCTGTAGACACCCTCTTGAGAAGTCCTCTTCTAAATTTTATGCAAATTTTGAGCGCGTTGTGCCTTTATCTGCGCTGGAAAGAAATTAGGTTGCGGAGACTTGCTCTTGTTATTATCTTAACGTCTCTTTAAAGCTTGAGTGTCTGTGTTATTTTTATAAAATCTGAGAGATTGAAGTATTTTTGTTAAATTATCAATTTAATCATCGTAGTTTATATCATTTTTCAATCTGGTCATTGTAATTTAAAAAATTTTAATTTGATCATCATAATTTATTTAACGCACGTCTCAATATAATCATTTTGTCATTTTCTGTTACTGAGTTGATGGAGACATTGATGTAACATGTTAAAGTAATGATGTAACACGTGTGATACTCATAAATACATGATTTTCCATAAAAATACAATTCTCTCTTCCAACTCACCAATTTTAACTTATATTTTTTTAATAATTTTTTTTTTACTTTTTTCATCATTTCTATCTCCCTCATCTCTCATCTCTTTCAAATACCCTGTTTCCCCATCCCAGACTCTCATTTCTCTCTCCCTCTTCCCTTAGCTCCATTTTTGTTCATTTTAACTTGTGTTTTTGTTTGAGCCACAAATTTGAAGCTTCTCCAATAATTTGAAGATTTAAACTTCCCTAAGAGTGATGAAGATAAAATATCATTTTAAAAGATGATTTCGAATTTTAAATTTCAAATCAAGATAGAGATAATGTTGTCATATCTTATCATCAATTCAAAGACGAGTCTACCTGGATGAAAACTCTACGTCTATAAAAGAAGATGAAATGGACGAAGAAGATAACTTCAATCAATCAATTTTTTCAACATGCATCTTTTAGTTTTTACTTTATAGTTATTTTTTCAATAAATTTTCATTATTTTTTAGCTTCAAGTCTATTTATTTTTAGTAATCATTCAATAAATTTATATTTAATACCTAGTCTTGTCATTTTATTTGTCGAATATTTTAATAAAAGATATCGATTTTGTTTCTCATTTGCTTAATTGCCACTATTTAATTATCAAAAATTTTAGTCTTAGTAGTAGTGTAGAACCCTAGAGGAGATTTGTTCTCAACTCCTCAACATCATTTTTTAATTAGAAGTCAGATATCAGTTTTTCATAATTTCTCTTTAAAATTCATTCCTTGACCGAATTTTGCTACGCCTGCGCATTAATTCAATAGAGACGCAAGTTTGGTTCAGACCGTTATCCGCAGTCCAGTGATTTTCAGCTCAATACATTAACCGAAATTTTCAAGCCAAACAATTCTTTTAAACATTTTTTGTTACTTTTTTATCTCTCTCCATCATCCCTCATCTCTCTCGAAGACCCTATTTCTCCATCCCCAAACTCTTATTTATCTCTCCCTCACCCATTAGCTCCATTTTTGTTCATTGATTTTCTTACATTTTTCGTTCGATTTCCCCAAAAACTTTCTATTTTTTATAACCAAAGGGGAGAAATGTCCAGCAAAGTGTTTAGAAAAACCATGAGGTGGCCTATCAACGTTGAGCTTATTGGTCCGTCATGTTCTTCACCTCACATTCAGCGCCATAACAAAACCGCCCTTTTAATGACTTTTTCTACGTTTGTCTCTCTCACCGAAATATATATAAATGGAATCAATTAAAATATATTTATGTGACAAATTCAAAAGAGAGAGAAAGAGATTTGATAGATATGTATGAACGATTCGTGGTCTTTGGCAAAATCGACTATGGAGGAAAACACCATATCCAAGTCTCAGTTTCACCAAAACCACGATTCATAAGCGCTTTAAGGGAGCTGAATGGGACCGTGAGGATGACGATAATGTGACATTAAAAAAGGGCGAGGAATGAGACGTGAAGGTTTGGGGAAATAGAAACTTTCTAAGGAAAATCAAACAAAAATGGAACAAAAATGAGAGGAAAAAAATTGAACGAAAATGGAGCCAAAGGACGAGTGAGAGAGAGAAATGAGGGTTTAGGATGGGGGAAGAGGGTATTCGAAAGAGATGGACCCAGATCCTCTCCTGTTCTCAGAACATGAGAGAGTTATGTTGAATCCTAATTGTTCGTTCAAAACGGATGGTCAGGATTCAACTACGGGAAAATGAAAAAGAAAACAAAAAAAGTTTATGACACTTCAGTTAACATGTACCATTAATCTCAGTCGTCCGTTTACAGAACGAACGGTGACTGTTTCTCCAATATAACCCCCTCTTGTTGCCAACAGGAGGGAATCTATTCCCAAAAGAGATTAGGGAGGAGGGAGAGAGAGAAATAGTTGAAAAAAAATGTTTTTAAAAAATGTAAAGTAAAATTTGTGAGTTGGAAGAGAGAGAATTATATTTTTATGGATCATAGTATATTTATGGGTCTCACGCGTGTCAAATATCATTTAACGCGTTACATCAATATCTCCATCAAACTCTGTTAATAGAAAATTACAGAATGACTACATTTAGATGTTAAGTGAATTAGGATGACCAAATTGAGACTTTTTAAACTACGATAACTAAATTAAAAAATAATGTAAAGTACGATGGTTAAATTGATAATTTTCTCTAATTTTTTAAGTACGAGGGGTATTAGTCACTTTTAGCTTATTTTTTTTAATATGTTTTGTTTTGTAGTTTGGTAAGAGGAATCATTAAATCAAACACATTTAGAAAGAATGCCTACAAAAGGATAAGACTAAAAACTATTTAATTTTCATTGCTCTTAAGTTTTAATAATAACATACCGAGATATTGAGAGAAGAGAGATGAAGATATAATGGAAAGAGAACATTTTTCTCTTATTTTTCTCTCCTCATATTATATTAATGTTAGTCGTAACATATAATTTTTTATAACAAAAAACAAATCAGCATGATTAAAAAGAAATAAAAAGAAAATCAATATTTGAGATTAGAAAAACTTTTACAAAAGGGAGAATATTAAGATTGTGCCACTTTATGAAAAACAAATAAAAAATAGCAACCCAAAATCTAAAAAAATAATTTTCAGCTCCAAAAAACGAGACCTCCGTGCCCAGCGAAATTAAATGCCATTTTCAGAAAGTTTATATAATTTTTACGATATACCTATAGTATATTTTATATAAACGATATATATTATATAAACAATTAAAGACTAAAGCAGTTTTCGGGGTTGGCGCCGATTTTTTTTACCAGGTGATTTTTTTTATTTTACGGCGCGTGTAGTAAATATATTATAATTTTTTTTAATATGGCCTATTTGAAAGCATTACTTTTTACAAAGGAAAAATTAGGAGATATGACCACATGTTTTTAATGATTTTGCTAAATGGCAAATATTTCTCAATTTGCACAAATGAATGAATTCAACAAACCCCTACTTCTTCCTCTTTCTTCTCTCTCGCGCTCTCTCCCTTCTTTTTCTCTGCCCTTTTCTTTTATATCTATCGGGCGCCCCTTTTCGCATATTTCTTCTCCCTCACGCTCTCTCACTTCTTCTTCTCTACCTCTTTCTTCTATATCTGTCGCGCGCCCCTATCTGTCTCTTTATTCTCTCTCGCACTTTCTCCCTTCTTCTTCTCTACCTCTTTCTTCTGTATCTATCGCGTGCCCGCCCCTCTCTGCCTCTTTCTTCTCTCTCATGCTCTCTTCATTCTTCTCTAGTCACGCGTGATGGTGCGAGGTGTTGCTCATCTGATTTGAGTGTGTTTAGGACTCTTTTTTCTCTCTAATTTTGGGTGTGTTTGGATCTCATTTTCTATTTTTTTATGATTTATGAAATTTCAGCGAGAGAGAAGGAAGAGACGAGTTTGAGTTTGATTTATGGGATTATAGCAGACGATATATAAAAATATACTATGCTATTCAAATATATCATAGTATACCAGAGATGATATATAAAGATATATTACGATGTATTGATAGTATGTTAAAATATATTATGGTATATAAATATATATCATTGTATATTTTTATATACCATAGTACACTTGTTTGGTGCCGATGAATAAATAAATTAGCCGGCGAAAAGCGAGCCTACGGCGGCTGTTTTTTCTTTTCCTTTTTTTTATTGGAAAAAATGTTCTTTTTGTGTGGCTTCTACTTCTTTTTCGTGGTACCATGAAATGACCAAAAATTACAGGTTGCTTAATCATTGGCTTTGCTAATATTGAATCTGACCGTTCAAATCTGACAAAAATTTGAAAAGGATTTTCCTAATTTTTTTAAATAGATCATCCAATTCATACTAAATTACAAAGACTTTTGTTATTTTTTGTCATTTAAACCATTGAGTAAATTCTGAATATCAAGTATAGTTGAAATTATGAAAGTGTAAAGATTTATATGGTAAATAATATTAATAATTTTTGAACTTTCAGTACAATTCTCTAAAAGGACACTTTAACCCCGTACACTTTATGAAAACAACATTTGTAGTCAAATTTTAAACATATAATGAGATATTAATTAGAGGAGCATGTATTCCTCACATGATTTCTTTCTACTACACAATTGCTCGATTGGAAGCATTTTAGGACGTATAGAACATTAAAAAAAAACCCATAGTTACCCTCTTGTGAAGTCCTCTTCGAAATTTTATGAAAATTTTGAGCACGGTGTGCCTTTATCTGCACCAGAAACGAATCAGTTTGTGAAAATTTGTTCTAGTTGTTATTTATCTTAACGTCTCTTTAAAACTAAACTATCCGTATTACTTTTATAAAAGATGAGTGATTGAAGTATGTACAAAGGGACTTTAAATCTTTGGCATAATAGTATCTGTTACCTTATTTTATACCATTCAGGAGGTTAAAATTTTGAAATATGTTTTTTTGTAAAATTTGTCGAATCAATCACAGTTAAAAAGTAGACCTATAAAATGATAAAGAATAAAAAAGATTGTGCAATTTTCATTACTCTTAATAATAACATACTGAGAGGTACGGAGAAAAGAGAGAAATATATGTTAATATTAACCATAACATATAATTTTTAAAACAAAAAACAAATCAGCATGATAAAAAAGAAATAAAAAACGACAATCAAAACTTGAGATTGGAAAAACATTTACAAATTACATATTTGATTACCCAAAATATTGAAGAGATCCCTTGTCCTGTCTGGTCCCCCAAGAAAGCAAAACGGCTTCAAAATAAGGTCAACATCAAGAATAAATTTTTTTAAATAAAATAAATAAAAAATCCCGAATTTTTAAAAAATACCAAAATTATGTGTCAAAAACAGTCCCCATTCACACTAACGAAGTTTTGAATTTATGTCTATAATTTATATAATGTATTATTATATATATAATATACTGTAAAAATTACACATATACATATTATACTTATTATATAAACTATTAAGATGTGAAATAGTGGTACAAGGGCGTGACTTTTTTCTTTAACATGAAAGTTTATTTTTTCTGAAAATTGTGCCACTGGACTAATTTTTATGTTTTTTAATACATGAATTTTTTTTTTTATTTTATTTAGAAGATGACTCTTTAGTAAAATTACTACTTCAAAATTAGGAAGAGGTCTACAAAATTAAGCCCATTTGACAAGAGAGTGACGTTTGAGAGATGAATGAGAACTGAGATAAGAAACTGGATCTCACTAGCAGTACAGTAGTCACCACCACATTGATATGGATGTAAAGAATGAGGACGTAATCAATAGATGCTAACCCAGCTCTGTCCTTAAAAAGCAACATACAAAATTTACGAACCAGAAAGACTATCTTTTATGTTATAGAGATAACTCTATGGACGGCCATAAATAATTTAACAGCAGAAAAATGGTATGCTGCTGCTGCTAGTGCTGCTTAGCCGCTTATAGATAGCAGATGCAGAAGCAGACTATTATGATTAATAGCTCAATCGATAACCACACATATTTGTGAGCTCGTGAGTTTTAAAGTTATTTCTTTCTAACCATTACCTTGTGTAAATAAGAGGATTACCGGACGTGAACATAGAAATGAAAGCGAAACAAGAGCCCCTAAGCTTTGTTTTAAAGGGATTCTTATACGTCGTGTTCATGTGTACTTAATCACCAGGGCTATGAATTCCTAATGCTCGTCTTCTATTATTGCTTGATTGCTGCCAGTTTATCAGTTTAACAAAGGAATAGTGGTTTAACCACCTGCAATCTGCTGGATAGATATATACACCACCAAATAATATCTATGGCTACCCACATTCTGTTACATGTTCTCTCCTGGGAACAACAGAGAAGACAGCCATACTAATGTCTCCTAAGAAAATTAGATTATTGTTTCTTGAATGATGAGCCTTAAAACTTTGGACAAAGATGAATTTCCCAATTACGTAACGGAAGCATCGAAAAAGAAATAATGAACTACGATGACAGCTTCTAATAGCAACAAAATATATAGCCGCTCTCTATGTGCTTAAAACAGACTGCATCTTTTCTACTAACAAAAACAGCAGTTTATCTCATTACTTCCATCGTCCTCACACTTACACTAAAACCTTATTGCTTCCTTTGAACTCAAATTATACACTTCAACTTGTTAAAAGATATGCCCTCATCTTGACTTTTTTTTAAGTAGATGGCTCTAAACAACTGAAAAGCCAGGATTTGATGACAGAGTAGAGCACATTTCCACTCACAACCATAACACACTCTAATGCTACTACAGAAGATGTGTCATTATCTTAAGGAGTACACTTCAGCTAAAAAATCATGATAAATTTTTCTCATTTTCGGTACTTTCTACCATATAAAACTTAAAGGTATAGCCGACTCGTACGTCATAATATTTCAAAGATGATTGTTTTATCATCAATTCTCACATTCACATTGGGTATGTGAAGTATCGACTTTCATGCTTCGGTATTCAATAATCAATCTACTGTGTCTTCAAGATCTAACAACATGATTTGGAATTGAAACCAATCTTTATGATATAAATATGTGATAAACTTTTGACAAATTCTTAACCATTTAAATAAATTCACTCATTCTTTAGCATAAAATTAAGGTTGCTCTTTTTCTCTGTTAGCAACATAAATAATACAAAGATAGATTCAAGTGACAAATAATGTACCTTCAAACAAGCTCAATGAATTTACCCGATGCCCATTTCGTTACAACGTCCGAAACCTTACTTCCTTCGACCTCAACACGTCTCAACCGCGAAGAATTTAGTACAAACGCCTCAATCGCCTTCGCCTCGATCCCTTTACATTGCATAATATCAATGTTTTCCAATCTCTTGCATCCCTTTAACAACGAATACATTGCCATATTAGACAGCCCCTTGCACCCTCTCAATTTCAACTCTACCAAAGAAGTACAAGAAACCACCATTGAAATGAACTCTTTATCAAGCAACATTTCATTATAAGATAAGTCCAATTTCTTCAGTTGTTTTAAATTCTGTCCCAATGTGGCAAGTAACCCCGATTCTCTTTCAACAACATCGCAATTAATCAGAGCTAACTCTTCAAGCCGACTACTCATCGAAACTCCAAGAGCCTTTAGGCCTTCACCAGTGACAAGGCAACAGCTTTGGAGCCTTAGGGAGGAGATTCCATTAAAATTCAAAGCAAGAGCTAATAAATGATCGTTGTTAAGGTCAAGAGGGAGACGAAGATCGAGTTTCTGTAAATTAGAATGGCATTGATTGATGAACCGAAGTAGGCCTTCTTTGCTGCCGCCGTCATAGACCAGTACAGAGCTTAGCGAATCGCAATTTTCAGCTAATTTCAATAGCACCCCATCAACTATACTCCTGCAAGTCCTCAGCTCCACTTCTTGCAGACTCTGCAAACATTTTACAAATGACGAAAATGACCCTCCATCTCCGATTCCTTCACAGCTCCGTAACTTCAATTTCTGCAGCTTTCTACAGCTCCTCCACAGCCAACCAAGCCCCGCATCATCAGCACCGACTCCTGATAAACAAAGACTCTCCAAACCCAATTCCGTGTAAGATTCTTCATTTTGCCAAAAATCTTTTTGTCCAATAGGGTCAATTTCGGGTTGGGGACCATTCGCGGAGCAAACATAGATGGATAACTCTTTCAAACAAGGGAAAGAGGCGACCCAACTGAAAAACAGAGGCCTGGAGAGGTTGAGGCAGAGAGAGATGAGGTGGGAACATGATGTAGATAGATATAGGATAGAAGAGAGAGAAACAGGGCCAGCCAAGAACCTCAATCCACGAAGATTGGAACAAAAGGGAGAGACTATGAGGAGAAGAGGGTCAGAGAAAGGAGTAGTGCTCGTGGTGATAGGGTCAGAGGAAAGGATTAGGGAGAGGTGAGAGAGAAGGGGGTAGTGCGAGAGGAGAGTAGAGAGAGAGGGGAGAGTGGAACTATGAGGAGAGAGGCGGAGGGAGAGGGACGTTTTGGATGTTCGATAGAGGTGGAGCCACCGCTTGGATACCAAAGAGATGGAGGAAGATGAAGAACATGGTAATTTGTGGAAGATTTCTTGGAGTAGTTCATCGCAAAGCAAATTTTCCATCCCTTCTCTCTCTAACTTCCTCGATCATCTCTTAAATTCTTAACCTTTTCTTCCATTTATCTCTGTTCTTACCGACTTATGAAGATTCCAATGCCGTCTTCTTTTTGTCTATTTAGCTGTGTCCACAGAGACGAGGGGGAGAGAGAGAGAGAGAGAGAGAGAGAGAGAGAGAGAGAGAGAGGGCCAGAAGGGTATGTTTTCTTAGGTAAAGATGTTTGCTTAAACGCTGTTTAAGAGCGTGAAAGACACCTCTTGTTACAGCTAAGAGAGTGTTTTCCTTAGAAGATGGAAATTTTCCGTCTGTCTCAAGACAAACTTGCATTAACTTCATTCATTCCCTTCTCTCTCTTTTCCTTTTTAATTTGGCATTGGACATTAAATTATAGGTGCAATTTTGCTTTCAGACTAAACTTCTTTTTTCTTTCTGTTAGATTGGTCGTCTACAACTATAATTTTTATGCAATGAGATTATATTATATAATATTCGTTAAAAATAAATTAACCCAATTGGTTAGAATAGAGCTCCATCAATATTCTAATTATTTCATTACATAATATTATCAAATTCAAATCTCCTTTGTTACTTAAAAATTGTCTCATATTACGCTGCCTAACATACAATGTAATCATCAATTTGTATCATAGAACTCCTTGTAACTAACTAAAGAAAGTTGGCATGTAATTTGTGCAGGCTTTTTCTCTCTTTTACAACAAATAAATATGCATATATATATCATCAAAGAATATTATTCCGTGTCATAAAATGCACTTTGATCATTTTCTTTAATTATGTTCTGATTTTTATAGATATAAAATTAAATAGGTCACAAACTTAATTTGTTTTCTAAAAATGAGAGTTCATAGGATTAGTCAGATCCAAACCACCTTATCGTAAGCACATCAGAACAATTGTGTGAGAAACTTTTCGCGCTTCCGAAATACATATTCACATATTCCGACCATATGTTATCTATTCATTAATATGAATTCTGCATAAAATTATATAGTTCCTATACATTACAGTCTATCATACATATAATATATTTCCCACTTCGGTTAAGTTGCAAAAAGGTACAAACATTGCGAAAGCCTAACATCAACGTTCCCACGTTGGGCACGATTGCAACGGCGTTGAGACTCAACTCAAGCGATACAAAGGCGGGTAATTATATGTTAGTTTTGTTAATTATGATCATTCACGTCCTTGAAGAAAAGTTCCGACTTTCTTTTAAGGGTGAGCGGTTCCATTTGAGTTTTTGCTAAAAATCAAACCAAACTAAAATATTTGATCGGGTTTTATCAAATTTGAACCGAATTGAAAATAATCAATTTTTTATAGAATCAAACTGAACCGGTCATAAATACATAAAAAAGGACCGAACTGATAATTTTATCTTCAGTTTCGTCGGTTCTGTAAAAAATTAAACCCTACTTTCTTGTCAAAGCCAAAATATAAAGTATTAATCTAAGTCTCAAGAGAAATAAATTATGTAAATTTATGCACTGTTATGTGGAGCTATAAACAAGGTCCACGCAGTTCCTATAAGTGCTAAAAACAACGGACAGGACTTTTTTAATAATAGTATAGCATAGTTAATAATCACACTTCCCCAATATCTAATAATTAATTGTCCTAACGAAAGTTAATAAACACTTGAAACAACAGACCATACCATAATAGACTAGGTAAGAATAGATTTATCTTGGCAAGAGAGCTAAATCTACACAAACACAAGTCGAAAGCAGAATAATCTACCCTCAACTTTTAAGTTAAGGTTTTAAGCACTGTAAGTATTACTCAAGTCACTTGCCTTGATTTTATGCGATGAAGTAGGTAATATCACGTTGGAGTGGGGTGTCGTCTACTAATAAATAAATGCTGGTTCTGGTAGGCATGTGATTGGTAGTTGGTGGCCTACCATTTATTTTTGTAAGAGTGTCCTCGGCCAAGAGATTGATGCTTTTGTTCCTTCTCCCCTCCTTTTTTCACCTCCATCCCTTCTCTCTTCTGTAATCGTCATAGATTCTGCACCTTACTTTCTACGGATTGTTTATGAAAGGGTATGGATATAATAAAACAAGTATTCACTTAAGACATCGGTGCCAGCTGAACCTTTATTCCATCCTAATATCGAAGTCCCTTGAGCTGTTCTAGGATTCTGATACACCAATTCTAATGCCAACCACTTTGACAGTGAAGTACATATAAATCAAAAACCACTTTGGCAGTGAAGTACATATAATTCAAAAACCACACACTAATAAAGAGGAAAGCAATGAACCAAAATGATAAAAAGCTCTATAATACAGATGAAATTGTGTGATTGCAATCACATACACATGGAAACAAATATTTCATCGACATAATAAAGCAAACAAGATTCTTGTCCTTTTGAGTGGGTGTGGAATCTGGAAGGAGAATTTCTGGCGTCTTCTATAAGCTTTAATGGAATAAGAGAAGAAGACGTGTATGATTTATATGTCAAAAATAAATCATATCATATTGAATATCTCAGAGCAGAACCAAGCAAAATAAAATCCAGTGACATAAAGCGGAAAAAACAGGACCAACTGGTTTTATTCAACTCCTATATGAATGGGACGTATACCTACCTCATTTTTCCTTTTCGGATCAGCAACCGCTTTCCGCTTTCAATTAGGAAATGTGAACCTAATTCTGTATTGTTAGATTGCTGAGATAGCTTGTGCTAATAACTTCTTGGTGGACCTTAGTGCTCCAGTCACTCAAGGAGTTCACTCAGCATAACAGTTAACGACATTATACCCACATTCCACAGATTAGCAGATTTTCCTTCTAGAGCCAATAGTCAATTTTCAGATAAGGCAAGCAGCTCAACAATCTTCCAACGAGAATCTAACCAAACACTAAATGATTAATGAAAACTTACTATGTCAACAACGGTGAAATAAAATGTGTATGCATAATACCCAGCATGGCAGGTGAACCAAACCTATGAAGATGAAAGTAGCACTATTCCATGCCCAAAGGGTCTCCATCCAACCCCAGAAGTCGCTAACGTCAAGGCCACTGAAACCTTGAAAAATACCCTTCAAGATGAAGAAGGAAACCGGTGGAAACCCAATAAATCCAATAACCAGATTACAAGCTGCCCTTAGAAATGTTCTTATGCTCCTCACTCTCATGTCAAGCGTAATAGGTTGAACCATCAAACACATTGGAACCATCAGCAAAGCACCAAATTCCGCAGTGGCAAAGTTAATTACTGACATGAGACACAAACCAATGAAGGCAGCTGAGATAGTCACTGATTTCAAGAAAGCCCACTCAAAAGCTTGAGGTTGGGAAGCGTTGGCATGTGAGCTCGGAGGTCCCAAAATTAAGTACAAGATAAGGAGGCCTAGCAATGAAAGAAAAATCCAGATCATGAAGCTAGTTGCTGGGGTGCAGCTGGGTATATGGCAAATGAAATATGGAAATAAAGAAACTAAAACACCCCATAAGTGAACAACAAAAACACTTTTTGCAGCATTAAGCCATTTCCATGATCCGAGCGGGATACTAAGTTCATCATCAACAGTGGCTGAAGGTGCAGGTCCCGTTATTCCCAGCCTTGGATTCAAATTATTTGCATCAGCATGGAGAGAAGCGGCAACCATCGGTAGTGGCGCAACAAGGAGTGCAAAAGCAATCATGTATACTCCTACTGAGACAAACTTGCCAGGAGATGTTAATAGGTAGAGAAAGAATGACTGGTGAAACTTCTCAAGGAGATTGTTTACGGACCGTATGACTCCCTCAACTAACCTGCATCAAGCAATTGGAAACATTCACTAAAAATGACAAAGATATTAAATTCCCCATTTCTAAAGGATTTCTAGAAATATAGCACGAACCGGCCACCTCGCAGGAGGAACTCATTACTCCTGACCTTGACATCAGAAGACAATTTGGGCGACATCTCAATGGTAATTGCATCAACTTGGTAATCACGAAAAGCACCATGGGGGCCTCTAGGAACCCCCAGAGCCTAAGAGCAAGAGAAAATAATAGATAATATAAGTAAATATGAAGATGAAGTTTTTTATTCAATGGAAATGTGGAGATACAGCATTTTTACTTTGTTTTGAATATATTCAAACCCTAAATAATAATAACCCAATTTCACACACCAAAAAAAAGAGACGAAAAATTGCATCCAATGAATGAAATAACAGAAAGGAAAAACACCTGGTTGTACAATGAACTCGCAAGAGTGGCAGTGCCCTCAATATAGTCAGCAGCAGGTATACCAAATTTCCATTGGGGGTTTAATGTCCTAACCATTTGTCCAACTGTCTCAAATATTTCACCCAAAATCTTGAGCCATTTGCAGTCTAGTAAAGACAACAATTTCTCCACCTTAACCCGCAAACCTTGCCTATGCACAGCTAAATAATTTACGATATTGATGAGGTCCAGATTTGGCATCTGCCCATTGGATGCCTCAGCATAGATGCTAAGACTGTCCTCATATAGTTCAGCTCCATCAGCAACTTTAATAACAACTGCTGCAGCCATAGTCCCAGCACGTTTAAAATCAACCAGCCTCCTTTCTGCAACATGATTCTCTTGCAGGTCAACAAAATTATTGCTTTCACTACATGTTTCTACATCCATGATATTGAATCGGCCAAATGCTGGAGTGTGATAATCTCTTAGCCATGCAGAGACTGCTGCATATTCCCCATATTGTGAATCTGCAACAAGCCATACAATATCCTTGGCCAGCCAAGTGACTCGTGTAAGCAAAGAAAAAACTGAATATGCAATTCCCAGTGATAAAGCCTCATGGATTGCAGCATTTCCATAATTATAAGGTGTCACCAGAACGATAGCTTCCTTCCCATCACCACGTGGTGCTCTTATTATACCAATAGTGTTGACACCATATGCTGAACAACTAACATTCTCCTGAATAGTCCCAGAATCAGGGGTAGAGAAAAAGTGCAGTGGATGAAACTGACTTAATTGAGGGTGAAAATTGTGATGATTAACTTCAGCACCCAGATCTGACATGTACTCTGCTATAAGTTTTTGACGTTCTCTGCAAAAATAAGATAGGGGCACATAGCAAACTTGTTTCCTTACAAGTTGAGTAGAAAATATCATAGAACAATGAACTTGCCATAAAAATGGACGTGAAGAAAAGATTAAGAAGATAAAATATTTTCGTGAAGAGGACACAGATTAAAGTGATAAGGCATGACAAAAATCACATTGAATAATCATAGAGCACCAGGAAGGTAACTATTGTACAAAGTTCAATATACTTGTAAACACAATTCGCATGCTTGGTCCCCCTTTCCCAGCACATAGACAAAGTGAAAATGGCAATTTTAGAACTTGGAACAACCTCCGAACCATGAACATAACTCTAGTCAACCGGTGAAAAACTGCCAACAAAGATACAGTTCTATATTCTGCGGATAGAACTACATAAAATAGCAAACACGTAAACAAAATCAACAGAATGAGAGTGTAATAGCCGTCTGCAGAGTAACACATACAAGACTGTGACAGCACGTTTAGAATTAAAACCAGATATATCCTTCACCAACTTGTTTGCCTCTGAGACTTCCTTACCAGAGAGCATAGGATTTGCAGAACCTGAACAAAAAGAGCACTGATACATGTTAGTAAGTATGAAGTTATAGACGTTTGCATCACCCGCAGCCTACGAAGTGCATCCTATCATATACAAAGTAAAGCTCAATATATAACTAGCAAGAGATCCAAGTGACCTGGCATGAGCGCATTCTCGGAAATGTAGGTGTTCTTGGCGAGCACTGGTAGCAGCAAAAGAGCTAAAACCCCTGCCGTGCAGCAAATTGCACTAGAAAATCACCACAGAAACAAGAACCAGACCCTTCAAATCACCATTTCAAGTTCGATCTGATAATTGAATCCATGAAAGCAAAACGTACCTAAAGAAGACGCTGTGAGAAATGAGGAAAATCCCCAGACGCACGATTGGTCGCGCTTTTGTTTTGGGGCTCTCGCTCTCAGCCATGGACGGATACAAACTTTGCAGGCTCCAAATTTCTTTTTCACAAACTATGCCCAATGCCCCGAGTACGTTGCTAAAATGAGAACATTGAGAAGCTCATGAAGAACTAAACTACGAAGATAGCTCAGCAGAAAATCAGATCCGGCACATGTGCATTCCTTTACTATAACAACCTCGTCTCTTCACACTCTTAGACCAAAACGTCAAATATTATCCGGCGACCAGAAGATGCTTCCGGCCATCGTAAGATATATTTTACCTGAGACAACGTAGATAAAAAGTTTGCTTCACTTCGGCCTGAATTTGTTTCGCCGACTAACAAAATTCTTAACTCTAGCTTAACACAGATCCAGAGTAGCTAGTTGCGACGAGCAACGGTGGAAAATGTGGAAGAGACCGAAGAGAGGTTAGACTAGGGTTTCTCACTGAATTATCCGTCCATGGCTAAATTTATTAAATTATACCTCCATACTAATTTTTACTAATTTATAACTCTCATCTGATTTTCCTTCACTTTTTCTCTCATTTTCTCCAAATATACTTCTTACAAGTTATAATTAATTGTCAATTTCTCTTGCACTCAAACTGAAACTCCTTACCCACCTCCATTTTTCCAATTTTCTCCACTTCATTTACTTTATGATTTTATAACTTCCTCATTTTTTTAAAAATCACGGTAGGAAGCTAAAATTATAATTTTATTTTTAGAATTTTGGCAGAAAATGAGTAAAAATGTTGGCCGAAATTTGATAGGTTTCATTAATTTTGGCTTTTGCTCAAATTTGAAAGATAGAAATTATAGAGAGAGAATGTCTTTTGTTAATTTTAATGGGGTTTGTTAGTTTTATAGGTTTTGTTTATTTTGATTTTATTAATTTTGGCGGGCTTTGTTAATTTTGATGGTTTTTGTTAATTTTAGTGGGTTTTGCTAATTTTGGTGGAGTTTGCTAATTTTGGTGGGTTTTGTTACTTTTGAGAGAGAATGTAGAGAGAGAGAAAGATAGAACATAGAGCGTAGAGAGAGAGAGAGAGAAAAACGTTGATGGGAATAAGATGAGTACACGATTATCGTCTACCCATCGTGTACACTACAAGATGGTTACGCATGATCGTGTAGACTAGTGTACCCATCATGTAGACTACACGATGGGTACACGAGCATCGTGTAGATTATACGATTTATAGATTGGCTCTTGTGTAGTCATCATGTAGATTACACCATCTGCACACGGGCATCGTGTACTCATTTTGTAGTCTACAGAATGACAACCAAACAATAAAGAATTGTCTAAGGAGAAAAAACGGGTACTTCGTTGGAGGGGTTGAAAAAAAATTCCAATAATAAAAAATAGGTATTTAGATGAAAAACATATATTTTGTTGGGAAACTTGAAAAAAATTGACGAGAAAAATGGGTATTTTGTTGTACATTATGACTAAGCGATCATCGTGTATCACATCGTGCACTGTACACTATGACTACATGACCGTCATGTACACTACACGTGTAGTGTACACTGACCACACAATCGTCGTGCACCACACATGTAGTGTACATTTTGGTGTGTAACCCTCTTGTAGTCTACAAGATGGGTACACGATGATCGTATAGACTACATGAAGTGCTGAAATAAGAATTAATTAGAATATATTTAATTTTATATATTTATTTAAATATAAACAAACATGGACGTTGGATGTTGAAAGAGAATAAGTTGACATATAATTTGATGTTGTGCAAGAAGTTTGTTAGGGGAAAGAATGAAGAAAAATTAATGTCAATAATAAGAGTACATGATGTTCGTGTAACTATCTTGTAGTCTATAAGAATGGTACATGATGTTCGTGTAATCATCTTATAATCTGTGAGATGAGTACACGATATCCGTGAAACCACATTGTAGTCTATAAAATGGACACACGATGATCGTGTAATCATCTTGTAGTCTATCATGGCCAATCATCCACTTAACTTTTCTTCATCCTCTCCCCCAATACACTTTTTACACAACATCAAATCAAATGTCAATTTATTCTCATTCAACACTCAACCTCCATATTTATTTATATTTAAATAAAGATATTCTAATTATTTTTTCTTCAACGCTTCATGTAGTCTACACTATCATCATGTACCCATCTTGTAAACTACAATATGGTTACACGGACATCGTGTACCTTTCTTGTAGACTACAAGATGGTTGCAAGAACATCGCATACCCGTCTTGTAGACATTAATTTTTCTTCATTCTTTCCCCAACATACTTCTTACACAACATCAAATCAAATGTCAATTTATTCTCATTCAACCCTCAACATCTATATTTATTTATATTTAAACAAATATATAAGATTAAATATATCCAAAAAAATTCTTCTTCAACACTTCATGTAGGCTGCACGATCATCATGTACGCGTCTTGTAGTCTACAAGATGATTATACTGTCATCGTGTACACTACACGATGTGGTGCTTGATGATCTTATATTACACTACATATGTAGTATGTGCGATGATCGTGTAGTCATCATGCACACTACACGTGTGGTACATAACAATCATGCAGTTATCGTGTACACTAAACGATGCGGTACACGACGATCGTGTATCATTTTTATAGTCTACAAGATGGTTACACGAATATCATGTACTCATCTTGCACAAAAGCACAAAGACATATAAAATATAATGGATAATAATAATACAAAAGAAAATAAAAGTAGCCATTATCAATTTTATTCTGAAGAAGAAGAATGTTCGTTGAAGAAATAAAATGATTTATGTAAAAATAGGGGATGTAATGGGTTTGATGGAGAGGAATAAAGGAGGAGGAGATGGAGACAAAGAGTCTTCAGGAGAGAGTGTGAGAGAGATATGTAATTAAAATTGATTTGACTAGTTTTTTTGTTACTTAAAATTTGTGAAACGGCAATCTGATTACTCCACAAACTTATATTGAGTGGAGTTTGGGCCAAGGAAAAATATTACAAAAATAATACTTTTTTTAAACTCATTAGAAAAATGATATACTTTTTACCACGTTGAAAATCGCCTCTCAAATATACGATTTCATTATTACACGTCAGCTGAAATCGCTTCTTCAAGAGGAAAGATCTTCACAGATTAAAAGTGACACATTCAAAAGAAGAAAAATCTAAATTACGCTATATAACATATAAAATCTTAGAGTTTTGAGTTCTTACTTCCAACCAAATCCTCCAAATACTAGTATTTCACAACAATGAAAGAGACTGCGGGATGAGAAATAGAAGGGCTTGACGTCCAAGATCATCTTCATCATCAAAAACAACATCAGAATCATCCTTAAAGCCCTGAGAACTAGCCTTATAATCATGCTCTTGAAAACCCCCAAAAACTGTAAGCCTTCAACCTACATAAAATGATCCCAAACAAATTTATGAGCCCTAAGTTTTTGCAAACGTGATTAAGAAATCAATTTGAAATACTTAGAAAATCTAAGTATTTCAATCACAGATTCTAGCATCCCCCCAGTGTTAAAGTATCCCTGAATTGCAATTTTCCCTTTGAAAGCACAACCATCAGATTAAAGCATTGCTCGCCCTGGGAAATTGTAGTCTGTTTTGGCAAGTCAGCATCTAGCGATGGAACCTTGCCTCTCTATTATTCCATTTTCCTCTTGAAAAGAATGATTGAGTGGGAGAAGAGAAAATGACTTTACTAGAGAATTTTCCTCTTGAAAAGAATGATTGAGTGGGAGAAGAGAAAATGACTTTACTAGAGAGAGAAATAGGTGCGGCGAAATTGTGTTTGGGAGAGAGATTGAATAAATGAGGACGCAAACCTAATTAAATGAAGTTAAAGGAAAAACGATGTCCCTCTTATTAAATATCGTGTTTTTAAAACTTGATTCTCTTGTGCCATATCCTTACCCTGCCACACAGGAAACTTGTCACCTCACACTTACTCGCCACTTCAAGATGCAATTTTGATTACGTGGCAAAAAATGTATCATTTTTCTAATTAGTTTAAAAAATATATCATTTTCATATTTTTTATTAAAAGAATATTATAAATAAAAAATCCTGGAAAAGAGAGGGACTGAGGGAGTTACACCTACAACGTGGGTTTTTTTTTCTTTTAGTACATTATGCTTTTTGTTGGTTACTCGAGCGTTCTGCCCTGGACATGGATTGACATAGTTGAAACTGTGAGATTAATGTTTAAGTCTTACATTTTCTTAAGATATATTGGTAATATAAATTAATATTTGTATCAAGACATCTCAACTAGATTGTCATGTCCTTAATAACTTCATCATATACTTTATCCCAACATATGATTATATTAAATAAAAAAATTAATAAATGATTACTAAAAAATAAATTGACGAAATTTAATAAAAAAGGCTTGCTACAAACATTGTCACAAAGGAAAGACGAGCGAAATGCTAAAATAGTCAACAACCGTGTATGAGTAACTATATTGATTCCCCTAGAAGCCAAGCGATCTACAACTGAGTTAGCCTTCTGATAAATATGAGTGATGACAAAGTGTACATGGTAGAGTAAACACAAAATTAATTGCAGGCAAAAAACCAACTCTAATGAACCCTACAAGACCTATAGCTAACGATGTCCGCCAAATAAGTATAATCACTCTCTAACCGCAGCTGGCAATAGATGATTTAAATGTAATTTCATGGACGACAATGACTAACCTAGTCTCAAAAGCAAAGTAGACACTAACGGGGATAGCAATGCATCTCTTAACAAATTCTCTACAAAAACAATAAAAAATCAGAATGACCCAAGATGCGAAGTCATTGAACATTTATGTTAACCTTAAGCCAACCTGATAGTGGAGGTAGCCAAATAACCTCCAAAATGTGCGATGGGGCTTTGGAAGAATGACCTAAGATGCAAAGTTGTTGAGAGTCAGAATATCTTCTGATAAATTCAATACTTGTCAGGTTGAAGTGAATACAACTTAAGAATAGAGTGTCAAAATAAGGAAAGCGGCTCAACCAAAACATTTTGTCTACCTACAAATGCGGTTATAGTGAATAAGGGTGTAAGAAGGACTAGAAAAAATGACCATACATGCCTTTTGTTATGGGTGTTTTTCCGACCATCGGTGACACGATGACATGTGTTGCAACACACTTAGGAGCTTCTGACAAATGGAAGTCTCTAAGGTAAAAGGCCAGTCTCGCATGGCTGGCCCCAAAAAGAGATTAGGTTGCACTAACCCGAGCACATGTAAGACATCAAGAATAAGAGCTCATGAAAAGAGAGCCCTGTTGAAATGTTGAGCGCAACGCCATCATCACCCGCCAAAAGCAGTGCCCAATAGGTCCAGTCAACATGCCTGGATAGCCCTCGCCTGGATAGCCCTCGCCTGGATCATTTCATAGGCACATTAACATTTAATATCCACTATCTTTAGGTCAAGGCCACCTCCTTTCCGTCGAACCTGCGCCATCCAGGACAGACATTGTGTCCCGTAAAACTTATCCAACACGCCTCTAAGAGGCTTCTTTGATACGTAACCACCCACCCGAGGCCTCACGTATAAATGCTTCATTAATCCACAAAGAGGTATGCCTTCTCTCTATAAGGAAAACTATACTACAATCTGACAAGGATATTGACTTAGGCATCGGAGGCCCTTAGGGCGGGGACTCCCTAGCCATTTGGGTTATTTGTGTATGTTTTACAAATATCGAGGGAACAAGGCACTACTTTGAAAGGGAAGATCATAAGATGAACCACCGTTAAAAGACTTCGACATCAACAAGTTCCAAGGAGCATCACTTCGAGGGGAGGTTGCATGAAGAAAATTACCGTAGAAGTTTTTGGCTTCAATAGTTGGCGCCGTCTATGGGAATGACTTTAAAGTCATTCTTGTTCAAAGCATCCAAGATCCTCTTCTCTCTTGAGAGCAAGGGGGTGGGTCTTGTATCCTACACTGGTGAAGTCTAGAATGAGGAAAAAGCATCCACCATCCTCATTGCTAAAAGAAGGACCCCATCTCACTGTGGGGACCACGCGATGAAAGAGGAAGAGTATGGCGGTAGTGTCCAAGGTGACCAGGAAGGGGAGAGATAAATCAACAGTTCAGAGAATAAGACACCTTGATAAAATATAAGCAGCAGGAACTCAAAAAATATGAGGCTAGACCATCTACAGTCCTCCACTTTGGTTTCCTCACAACAGGAGATGAGGGTGGCAGCTCGGGAAATGGGGAGTCTGATCGCCTCTGGAGGTAAACTATAATGTACGCTCACCAGATCATGGGGTTGGTGGAGATTTCAGGACACTCCCATCCCGATTGAGGCATCGAGGTCGGAAGGAACGAATTTAAGTTGCACAAGGTTTATTTTGAAATAGCTTTCCACGTGACTTTCCCCTCATTCAGAGTAGAGGAAGTGACATTCTCTAGTATGGTAAGCACCAAAGTGTAACAAACGACAAGGATTGTATGCTCAGTGGCATTTATCAAATAAAGGGAAACAATAAACACTTTTACAATGTTAGACGAATGATCAAAATGTGATGACTGCGAGGCCCTCGAGCCAGACAATCGGGATTAAATAAAAAGTGATGACTGACGAGGCCCTCGAATCCGACAGTCAGGATTAAACACAAGTGAAGACTGGCGAGACCCTCAAGCCCGACGGTTATGATTAAATAAAACATATGACTGGAGAGGCCCTTGAGCCCGACAGTCAGGATTAAATAAAAAATGATGGCTAACGAGGCCATCGAGCCCGACAGTTGTGATTAAATAAAAAAGTGATGACTGACGAGGCCATCGAGCCTGACAGTCGGGATTAAATAAAAAGTGATGACCGGCATAGTCCCCGAGCCTGTCAGTCGGAGGTTAAAAGGAGATGTCTATCGAGCACTTTAACTCGCAGATGAGATCAATGATCTAACCAGAGCAGGAAATCCTAGCTAGATATCAACATTGAGATGTTTGGTGAGTACCTCAGCTCACACATGAGATCAAAGATCTAGTCATAGCAGGAAAGCCTGGCTAGATATCAACAAGGAAATGTTTTTCGAGCACCTCAACTCACAGACATGATCAAGGATCTAGCCAGAGCAGGAAAGCCTGGCTAGATATCGACAAGGAGATGTATGTCAAGCACCTCAGCTCGTAGACATGATCAAAGATCTAGCCAGAGCAAGAAGGCCTGGCTAGATATCGACAAGAAGAGTCTATCGAGCAAGTCAGCTCGCAGACGGGATCAATGATCTAGCCATAGCAGAAAATTCTAGCTATATATCGACAATGAGATGTTTGTCGAGCACCACAGCTCGCAGACGTGATCAATGATCTAGCCATGGCAGGAAAATCTTATTAGATATCAACAAAGAGATATCTTTTGAGCACCTTAGCTTGCAGACGAGATCAAAGATCTAGCCAGGAGCAGGAAAGCCAAGCAAGATATCGATAAGGAGATGTCTGCCGAGCGCCTCAGCTCGTAGATGGGATCAATGATTTATCCAGAGCAGGGAGGCATGACTATATATCGACAAGTAAATGTCTACTGAGCACTATAGCTTGCAAGATAAATATGAGGCTCTCACATGAACATTTCAACTTACTGCCTAGATCACCGTACAAGAATAAGGAGCCAACCAGAGCATGAACATTTGGCTAGATGTTGTTGATTATCCATGAAAGGGAAAACCTTTTTACATCTCCAAAGAGTAAAGATGTCTAACTCCCATAATGGTGATCTGCCCGACCAGACCTTTCGAAGAGGAACAACCCTCAATGAAGGCAACACATCAAAATGGATCATAACCGTTTTAAAGCCCAGGTCAGCAAAAATAAGAGTGACACTTGACAACCAAGGAATAAAGGATTAGGGACATGCTTAAACTGACTCAGAGCTCGGAGAAAATAAGAGCTTCAACTCTGAACATATGACTTGCAATGAATGAAATAAATAAAAGCAGAGCTAAATAAAAGAGGCAGATGTGAAGAAAATTCATAAAAGGGATTGCAAATGCTAAGGAAAAACTACAAGTATCTGATCCTAGGTTGGAGGGGTGAGCCCCCTAAGGTAACTTAAAGGAAAAAGGCACCCCCACACCTGGGATGGTGGCCGCAGGATCTCCACAGCTTTCTTGAACTCTCATTGAGGTCTTGAAAACTCTGACCAAAGTACCATGATGACTTGGTCGAGCCAAAAGGGAACTCAATTTGTCATCGCATGCAATATGTCCCTGAAAGACAGAAGTGTTTCAACCTTTCCCACGAGGTAAATAAGGAAGGAGAAAATGGGGGAAAGAAACTTTCAACTCTATAAAGAAGGCAAGGATGAAGGAAACAAAGAAGGGAACCTGTCTATTTATGATGCATAAAGAAGGAAACTGCTCCATTAATAGGGGCACTAAAGGAGGCCATAATGACAACTATCGAGGCAATCCTAGAGCCATAATTAGCTATTTTGTGAAATGGCAAGATGATCTCGAAATAATAAACGTTGTAGGGATGAAACGATGCATCAGGAATGAAATAACGTGTCGATGAGTCAGGCTTCACGATTAGCGACCCTCACCCTCCTTAGCACGCACCCACACATCATTAATGTGAATAAGTCACGGCAAAATAGGGGGAGTAATTCGATAGATAACTCAGACAGAGAGCTCAGATAAGGAAGTCTTCGGACTTGGGTGAATAAAGCCACCCGAGCCATTGATTGGGGCAAGTGTTATGGGTATTTTCTCGACCATCAGTGACGGGATGATGCGTGTTGCAACACACTTATGAGCTCTTGACAAAGGGAAGTATTTAAGGTAAAAGGTCGATCTCGCCTGGTTGGTCCTAAGAGAGCTCGGGCTGCACTGACCTGAGCACACATAAGACATCAAGAATAAGAGCTCATGAAAAGAGAGCTCGGTTGAAATCTCGTGCTCAGTGCCATCATCACCCGCTAAAAAGAAGCACCCAACAAGTCTAGTCGACATGTCAAGATAGCCCATTTATGGTCATTTCATAGGCACATAAAAATTTAATATCCGCCAGCTTTATGTCAAGGTCGCCTCATTTTCATTCAATTTGCGCCAGCTACGATAGACATCATGTCTCGTAAAACTTCTCCAACACACTTCCGATAGGCTTCTATGACACACCTCCACCGACCCGAGGTCTCAGGTATAAATGCTTCATCGATTGACAGAAGAGGTATCCCTTCTCTTCTTAAGGAAAACTATGCTACAATCCGAAAATGATATTGACTTAAGCATCGGAAGCCCCTAGGCTAGAGACCCCTCGCCCATTGGGTTATTTGTCTATGTTTTGCAGATATCAAAAATGAACAAAATGCTATTTCGAGAGGGAAGAACACACGAGGAACCACTTCGAGGAGCACCACTTCGAGGGGATATTGCATGAAGAAAATTATTGTAGAAGTTTTTGGCTTCAACACCTTCAAATGAAGCTTGGTTATAGATAATAGTGGTGTAAGCAAAATCACAAAAGCTGATCGAACTGATCGAGTCGCGTAAAACCGTCACAGTTTGGTTGGTTCATGTAATAATTGTAAATCAAAGTGATTTTAATTTTATATAAATAAATAATGTGATTCAGTTTGCATTTTTATTAAGGAAACCGTGCCAAACTAACCCGAATCGCATATGTAAAGTATGCATTTCAATATTTGGTTTAGGTTTAGAAATTTGCCCACCTATATAACTATCTTATCTCATCTCCCCAACCTTATTTCACTTCATTTTGTTGTTACACACACACATCCCTAGTGTCTAAACATTTCATCTTTCCTTAGTGTCCGCAAGCAAAGGGCTAAGTCTACCCATTTTATCCACAACGTTAAACTAAGTATATTTCTTATCGTAAGTCCTTATTCAAGAAGATGGGCTCTTTTGGTTCATATATTTTTGCGCGCGCACCTATGCATGCACCGTCCATCTTTCCTTATCGTCACCAAGCAAAAGGTTGCGTTTAGCTAAGTATTTGGTCTAGCTCAGATCTTTGTTTCATACATTACGTTCTCTTCGTTCATTTCTCGTTGCCATCGAGTATGCCAACCATAGTTTGAGTTTGAGATTTTCAATAAAGAGGTTTTAAGTATGTTGAATGTTGTCCTTTTTTCATTTGATATGTAAATTTCCCTGAATAACTTCTAAATGATGGTTTATTGGAATAAAAAGTTTCACCAAAGTGCTCAGGTTACTAGCTTTGTTGTAATTGCTTGAATTTGATCATAATTGTTTTGCTATCTTAGATTTGTGAGAAAATGTCACATTTTTTTTATTTGTCAACGTAAAAGCGATCAACCCAATTGGGTTTTGTGTGTTTGCTTCAATTGCGTTTATTACCCGGTTCAGTCCGGTGCAGTTTAATTCTCACAAAATATTAACGGTCTAGCTCAATTTTTAAACGTTTAATGGTTTAGCTCAGCTTTCATTTGTGAAAAACATGGTTACTGTTCGGTTTAGTAAAACCCATAAATTGTACCAAACCAAACCATTTATGGCCTAAATAGTGAAGCACACCACCCAAAAGATATCATTGTCACCTCTGATCGTATATCCAAAAATGTATCGTCCAATCCGATACAATGTCAAAACACAATTGGTGTCGTCCTACAATTCACGAGCAAATACGATATAGAACGAGATGTGTGAATATTCCTTTTTAGTACAACAAATTGAGCAATGACAAGGAAAATATAAGCCCGAGCGTGCAACATTAAATCAGTAGAAATCTTTCCATGAAACAAACATCAAGCGAGTGTGAGAGAAGAACTCCACCTAAATTTTCTTGCCCCAACTAATCAAACACCCAGCCTTAGAGAGAGAAAGAGAGATAGAGAGAGAAAGCGAGAAGTGTGGTAGCTGCAAAGAGAACACAACACCATTCAAGAAGCATGTCCAAATTAGAATCCAATCAAAGCTCACCATCATCCCCTCAACCTCATAAGTAAGCTCAAATTGACATGAACGAAGAGACAAAAGTAATTATCACGTGTATACCAAACAAACATCTCCTATAAAGGACTTTATAGGGGGATGCAATAAATAAAGATTCTCAACCAAATCAATTAATGGTGTTCCCGACCAGTTGTTCATCTAAAAATGAACTTTAGAATGACGACTAACCATCCATCTAAACTCGAGCATTGGAGGAACATAATGAAAACCGAATAGGAGGCATACTATGATCTCGGTATGTAATCCTACTGTGAAGTATCATGCTCGAAGATATGCAAACACTAAATAATCGTTAGTCAACATCCTCCAAGCGATCTTCTTTAGCATGGCCTTATTAAGAATGCATGGATTTTTAATGTTATGATCACCATTTCCCTTCAACTTGAAGCATGACTTCCAAACCACTTGAATGATCTTACAATTATGAACCAAACTCGTCCAAATGAGGTTTTTAATAACATCATTTAAATATTTTAAAAGAGAAGAATGACAATAATAAACTTGAAAAAAGTGAAGAAATGAATCACCAACTCAAAGAGATATAACATACCCGCCTTTGATAGAATAAGACTCCATCAAAATTCTAGTTTGTTTTAATTTTATCAGACCAAGTGATCAACTAGTGGGTTCTAAGAGCATCAATGAATAAATGGACCCATATATGAGTAATTTAAACACTTCATGCACATCCTATGCATGGAGAGAAAATCATTGATTCAATCCCTTTAGATGCGGCAACTAAAATATATTAATGATTTATCCTAATTAACTCGCTCTCATGAGATGAAGCCATAAAGCTAAAAATTGTCGGCCTGAAATGTTCGTAGAAAAGAACACTAGATCATTGAATCAAAGAGCTATAACTTTATGTTATTGATGAGTAAAACCCTACAAAGACTCTAGTTTACTTTTAATTTTATCACTTTAAGAGATCAACCAGTGACGTCTAGGAGCACCAATGAATAGATGGACCCACATATAAGTCATATAATCACCTCAATGCATATCCTAAATATGGAGAGAAAATCATTCATCCGGGCCCTTGAGACGCCCTTGCCAAAATATATGAAGGATTTCTCTTAAAGAGCGTGATAGCCTAAGAGAGAGAGACATAAAGATTAAAAAATAATTACATCAAATAGATAAGTTTTGAAAGTCATTTAGCCATCAACCATTGTTTGACAAAAATGTGATGAGATAATTTTACTCTTATTATTACATATTTCGAATCAGAGTTTGCATGAGTTTTTTTATTAATTAAATCATCAATAAGAAATGATTCAAATTTGAATTTCATTTTCCTTGATTTTTCTATTAATTAAATTATTAGGGTAATTAATGATTGAATCTACCTTCTCAAATCAACACAAAATCAGTTTAGGTAAGATTCTATCAAATTAATGATATCATCAATGCTTATTATTCAACAAATTTCAAGAGAAGATTTGATCAGCTCGTTTATCTTCATTGTTCATTATCCATAGACAATTTTATGAAGCTCCATTGTTGATTTCTTCATTAGAGATTCAAGCATGAAATGTTTGTTTTTTTATTTCACAATTAACGAGTTATCATCGTATTATTTATCATTTTCTTCATCGTTAATCTATTTTCATGCACTGATTTTTCTGATTTTTTTGCATTTTCATTATATATATATATATCAAATTTTTGCAGAGATTTTCATCATCGTTTTGCCTTTTTTTTTGTTTTTTCCGGATGTTTATGTGTATATCAGCCATTGTTTGATCTCTTGCTTCATCAACATTCGACACCGTTTTCTACCTCCTTCAATATCCTTCGTTGTTCTTCAACCATTTTTTATATTAGTTGTCATTTTAGTTCTTTGTTGATTGGTTGATGGATATGTGATGTGAAACGTTTTGATTGAGGTTGATGGCGGTTTACTCAATTAAACTTTTTTTTGGAAAATCGTTGATTGACGATTTTCAAGGAATATTTGAGCGGGATTGAAGTGTCTTTTGAATATTTTGACTGTTTTGGTTGAATGGTTATGGTATTTTAATTTTTAAATTTTTTAGCATCAATTACTTTCTTAAATCAAATCAGCATATCATTTATATACTACTGATATATCCAAAAATCCTTCAAACATGCCATATTTATATAAGTAATCACACTGAATAGACAAGTATTGAAAGCCAATATAAGAGATAGCGACTTTTTTTCAAACTTTAGGTAAATAGACAATTTGTCTTGCCATATCAACAACCATCTGTTGACGAAATTATAATTTTACGATTTGAATATACAAATTTCATAATTTGATGTGGTGAGTCCTTTTAATTAATTAAAAATCCTGTAATCAATGATTTCTAATTCAAATGTTATTTCATTGATTTTTCTTTTTAATTAAATCAAGAGATAATTAATGATTGATTATATTTTCTTTAATATCAGTAAAAGTTTGCTAAGAAAATCTTCTTTCAAATTAATGACTTTATCAATAGCTCTGATATACCCAAAAAACCATCAATATATCGAATTTTAAATTTTGAATGGTTATGGTAAATCAATATGTTTATTATTGAACTGTTATGGTAAATCAATTTTCAAATTGGTATATATATCTCTGATATACCTGAAAAATCATCAAATACACCATTATATATTAAGTATTTCAAATTTTAAATTTTTGAGCATAAATTGTATCCTTAATTCTAGCATTTTTTAATTCCGCATACCATCTATGTGTCTCTGATATACCTAGAAAATAATCTAACACACCACGTAGATTATGTATTTCTAATTAGTAATTTTAAATTTTGAGCATTAATTACATCATTAATTCTAGCATTTTTATAAATCGGTATATCATCTATATACCTTTGATATACCTGAAAAATCATCAAATACACGATATATAGATTAAATATTTCAAATTTTAAATTTTGAGTATTAATTACATACTTAATTTTAGCATCTTTCAAATCGGTATATTATTTATGTACATATGATATACCCGAAAAATCATCAAGCACACCATATATAGATGATATATTTCAAAATTTGAACACTAATTACATTTTTAATTATAGCATCTTTCAAATTAGTATATCATCTATATACCCAAAAAATAATCAACCACACCATATACAGATTAATGTCATTTTAGTCAAAATTTATTGACAGATTAAGAAACCTACTATTTGCCTAAAATAATTGAAAAACTGCTATTTCTTAAAATAGCCTCCAAAACTTGTTTATTCTATAGATTATCCTATTTATATAGGATCATTTTAGTCTAAAATGATTGATAGATTAAGAAACCCGCTGTTTACCTAAAACTATTAAAAATTGTTATTTCTTAAAACAGTCCCCCTAATGTTGTCTATTCTTCCAAATTCTCCAAGATTTAAAGCGTTAAAAACACTTGGAAGTTCAAAGGAGACACCCTGCAAAAAAGCAATACATAATTCGTGTATAGAAAGTGCGTCAGAGCATGCATCGGCACTAGATAAGAGATCAAACCATATGGTTCAACTTTAAAGGTAAGATATCTACTCAAAAGGTCTTCAGGTAAACAAAAAAGAAGAGGGGATAAATGGTGCCCTATTGCACAGGACACGACCTCAACTGGTAATTTCAATTTCGTTTCCAGTTTTCTCTATAATTTTGATTTTCTTGCATTTTAATGTGTAGGGTAATTTCGTTTGACTGTTGCTATGATTTTACACGATTTATGAATCTTATCTATACGACATTTCTCTAAAAAGATTAGTTGCTTACTCTAAGTTTACAATATTGTGTATCTGTTGGTCTTTTTCGTATGTGTTATTGGTTGTTTTAATTGCGTTTGAATCAATCACTTCTCCATAGAAAAAAGTAAGCAATATATGTATAATGCGTTGCTCTATTGCTGTTCTTTTGGTTCTGTTGATGGGGCTGACCCAAACATCTCAGATTGGGGGCTCGTAAGAGGTTTTTATATTTTTCAACAAATGGTGATTGATAAGGTAGCTTCGAATGAGGCTACATTTACTAGCGCTGCTATGCTTGTTGCTGTAAAGGATCCAGAAACGGGTTTTGATTTGGTGAAGCATATGAAATAGTTTTTGATATGAAAGAATATTATAATATAGTTTTTGTAAGGATGTTATCGTAGACGATGAAAATGAATAGTCATGTTTTTAGAACTTTTTTAGTATATTAGTTATTATTATTGAATGAATGAGTTTAAATTTACTATTATGTAGCATGAATGAGATAATTTATATTGTAGTTGAAATGTAAATAACATGTTAATGAGCTATAATTAGACTTATCTATATCTATAATCTATAATATATTAAAAGTGATATGAGTTGAGAATATTTTATTGGACAATTTTATCCATCCATAATTAAGTTATTCAAAAAATAACTTTGATATGACTATCTCTAATTCGTTGACGCAAATAATCTTTCATACATTGAACCACTTTACTATTGGTATTCCAAAAAGTCCTTCTATACTCCATATAGCGATTTATTATTAGTATTCCAATTTACATTTAATATGTTTTCTTCAAATAATTAGACTCATGAGTGCCAATAACATTTACGGTCTTCTAAATTGCATGCATTATACCACATTCTTTAAAATTTTAGCTAGGTTCATTGAATAACTAACTTTAGTAAAACAAACACTTTTTAAATTTTTATTTAATTAAATTAATCTTAATAAATTTAGAAGATTATATTAAATCTCTTTAATAGGGCACATAGGAGGTGGGGTTTAGTCACTATAAAACTTAATTTTAATCGTGAAGTTCTATTCATATATGAACTATGTATTTTTAGTTTAAGCATTGTTGTAAAAATAATGCCGACATAATTATTATCAAAATGGTGAAAAAATAATAAATTTATCAATTTATGTTTTTATGGAAATTTATACATTGATGTTAGTTGATATAAGGATGTTTAAGTAATCAAGTTGATCATCATGGATAAATACTTTAAAATAAGAAAACTAAGCGGTATATAAAAAAGAAGAATACCAAATGGTCTACGAAATAAATAAAAATATCATAAAGAATAAAAGTAATAATGAGTCATTTGACCTTAAAAAAATGTAAATGATTCTTTTAATTAACAATGAAAATAAACAATTCATTTATGTGATAGTGAGGTTTTTAATATGATTCATATAACTGTAAAACATTAAATCTAACGAAAATTACTAAAACGTCTTTTAACTACATATAAAAATTGGGTATAAAAATGGTCAATACCAAATGAAGGAAGCAATTTGGAAGGGAGAAATTTGCCATTGAATTCAGATTCTCACAGTAAAAATGCAAAAACTTCAATGTAATAGCATCATACTAAGGTAGATTCAGATAATAATTTTATTTTATGTGAAGATTAGTTTATATCTTATCACTTTTTCTCCATAGAACTTATATCCCGTATGGAGAATAACAGTTTCATGAGCTAATTAAAATTTCATATTTTACTCAATCAGTAATATCGCAAGAAGAATTTCTTTTAATTTATATTATATCATTTTTTCGCTTAGAACTTATACCCTGTATGAAGAAGTATATTTTGACGAGCTAATTAAAATTACACATTTTGCTCAATTACTAGTATCACAAGAAGGATTTCTTTTTATTTTACTCAATTTTCATTTTAAAGTCATATCCAAAAAGTCGTTTGCTAAGTAACATTACTTTCGTTTATTTCTTGTAAATTTTGTAAGTTTGAAAAAACAAATGCATAATTAATACATAAGATGATTTAAATATCAAATTTTATATTCACGAACAACGCATGTATAACCATATTAGTGTTACTAAAATTAAGATAAATAATTTTACAATCTAATATTATGATGCGTTAAATATTATATAAATAATATAATTTTATAATTAATATAATATTATTTAATCTAATATAATCGAAAGCAAATTTAATACATACTCTACAATATTATTCCAGCGCCCAAAGGATGACTCAAGAGTCAAGACTGTGTACATGCTCCGAATCCCGACATGTTGCTGCACTTTCATAGCGAAAAATCCATCTGCTCCTCAGTCCTCTGTGATCTACTTTCAAATGGCAATCTCTGACCAGAACTTTCACATCTTCACATCTCATTATTCATCACTTAGAATCCGTCTTCCCATATCACACCCTTATATCAACTCCAGAGCGAAAATTTCATTCTCCACCGTTTCACAGAAGTTCGAGCTCTATAGTGTTCGGATACGAAATTCTTCTTCCACGCACCGAATTTCTGTGTCCAGAAGTAATGAAAATGGAGACGAGGATTTTCATTTCTCACGTGCGGTGTTTACTGGTGCTATTTGGTGGAGTTTGCCGGAGCACATGCAGGTGGAAATTGAAGATGCAAAGCCTACTGCTGTTTTCAATGCTCTTCGTCGGATGTGGGAGTTAATTTCCTTCGATAATCGATGGCTAATCTTTGTTGCATTTGGTTCATTAATAGTTGCTGCGGTGCGTGTGCTAGGAAACTTTGCAGTTGCTTTGTGTTTTGCTCCTCGTTGATGCTTTCATATGAAGTTTAAGTACATTAGTAATGGGCTTAATGGCACGTTGACATTGGTTAACCTTGCATGAAACAAGAAATGAAGATTACTTCTAAAAATTACATCTGTTTTAAATTCATAGGATACTTTCAGCTTATATCGCTTATGCTTTTACTTTTAAATTCGTGAAATATTTCGAAAGTGCTCTGAATCAATCAAAGGAATATTTGTGTCTTTTAACTTTTTCTTTAACTGAGTATTGTTGGCTAAACACCATAAATTAAAATTTGTTTTATTCTAATTCTGCAGCATAATGGGTACCCCGAGAAGTAATTAGTTTTTGCAAATTCTCTATTGTACTTCTCCTTTTGGTTAGTTTCTATTTCTAGTGAAGTTTCTCAATAGTTCAATGGCTATGTCTCACTTCAGTCCCGATCCATCTTAGACGTTTTTAACTTTTTTGCAGCTTTCGGAGATCACAATACCAAGAATTTTGACGGCTTCTATATTCTCTGCACAGAGAGGCGAGACTTTTCTGTTCTCTAGGAACTGGAAATTCTTAGTTATATTGTGTTTGATCTCGGGAATTTTCAGGTGAATTCCTCTGCTGCAGAAATTCCTAAACATTGTTTGAGCATGAAATTTGTTAGATGTCAAACCATCAATAATTTGAGTCGACTCTGTACAAGAGCAACAAATTTCCGTGTATAAATTATTGGGTGACTGAAGTTTTTATGATGTCAAAGTTTTACACGTGTTCATATTTCATTACACACTATCTTTGCAGAAAACGCTTTCAACCAGTCAGTAATTCTAATTTCTTTCTAAACATTTGACTTAACTTAAAAGATCGTATTTGTTGACTATTTCATGTGTTGTGGAGTAAGCTATTTAAACTCTGGCAAACGTGTTCATTATTGCTTTTGCACCCCCCAAAGCTTTGCTGAACGTAGACTTCCTAAGTAGTTGTTAGGACTCAGCATTTCAACTCTTTAAGTTTAAAATCTTTCTCTTCTTGAGTTGTTTACATTAGAACTGGGATAGGAGTGGCTGGTGCTGATCCTCTTCACTTGGATTTTCAGTGGCTTGCGTAGTGGCTGCTTTGGAGTTGCAAATGTTATCTTGGTGAGTTGCCTTGTCTATTTATCCATGTAAGAATTAGCAAGTGGTGTTATTCAAGTTCCTTATCGGATCTGAACATTCTTGTACGCTTAAGCCTGTACGAGAGTTGACAAGACATTGAGCTTCCTGCATACACCATATGGATACCAAATTCTATTCAGTGCAATGTACCTACTCATATACAATTGGAGAGAGCTGTGAGAGATTCCTGTATTGAATGAATGGGAAGAGGATTTTAAGAAGGGAGTTATTATAATTCTCTGCCCTGGAACTACCTAACTAGTTGCACATGAATTTAAAACTTCTCGAAAGTTGGTGTAATTTTTGTTTTAAAAAGGTACCTCTCTGGTTTTTGTCCGTTTCCTGAACACTTCCAGGACAAGGAGAGTAGGAAAACTTATGATGTGAGTGAGCAGTTCTTCGTTTTGGTACTAAACTTCCTTAAATAGTTTTAAATACTTTCCCTTCTTTGCCAATTTTCTCCAGCTTTTATTTGGTTTCTGCATATTGATGTAGCTTTGTTAAGTAATGCTAACTAACATGGGTGTAGCTGTAGGTAATTTCCCTTCTAATTATGCCATAGTCAGTTTCTTCATCAACAAAATTTTGTAAATTTGGCCAGCATCCTTTTCTTTTGCAAGCATGAGTAGACTTGATTTTTGCACCAACTGTAGCTTCAGCATAATGGGTCTGACATCATCCGATGGTTCTCACTGATTTGGCAGGTTAAGCAACTCAGAGAGACTTTATATTCAGCTGTTCTTTTTCAGGTTGGAGTTCTGAGTAGCAATAGAAATACTTGAGATATATTGCATAAACTTCAGGATTGAATTTTTACACCTCTTTTTAGGTGCATCTTTCTCCATAGTCCACTTCAATCAATTACTCCGTTTTTGGTGTAGGATGTGTCGTTTTTCGACAAAGTGGCAGTTGGTGATTTGACCAGTAGGCTTGGTGCAGATTGTCAACTATTGGCTAATGTTATTGGAAGTAACATTAATTTGATAACACGCAATACACTTCAGGTTCTTTATCTTGAATTTCATTTTTCTTAATAAGATGCCTTCGGTTCTATGTTCTAAGTTCCCTTAACATCTTCTATCTTTAGGGTACAGGTGCGTTAATCAATTTGCTGACTTTATCTTGGCCTCTTGCATTATCTTCTTTGGTGATATGCGCTATCCTTTCAAGAATCTTTTTCATTTATTCCCAGTGAGCATCTGAATCCTTTCCTTTGAAACGCCAATTTCTTATTATGGATAGTGAAATAGATGGAAAATAAAAATAAAGACAGGAAAAGAAAACCATTTTTCTTTCTCCCAAGTTCTCGAGGTCGGATGATTGATGTATTTTGTTTTAATAATAAAAACAAAATCAATTGCATTTGTCCCAGTCAGGGATCCTAGCTTCAGGAGGATAATTATCGGGAACAACCTGATTGCAAGTGAAAAATTTGTCTTATGCATTTGAGTTTTGTTTTGGCCATCTGATTGATTTCTGAAGATGATTGCACATTTTCTTTTTCTCTAACTTACATGATTTCGCTGGCTTGTGAATTCTTAGCAATTTGTTTTTTGCGATTACGCCCTGCTCAGTTTCTTTCACAAATGTCTTTTCACTTGCTTTAGAAGGATTGATGGATTTTACAAAAAAATTCAAATCACTATTTCTTGAGATGCTTTCCTTAAATCTTTTCAGGTGTGCATGATGACCTTTACTAGTTTGAAGCATTATTAAAATCTGTTTTAATCTTATAGGTACCAAATGAACGCAGCAAAGTTAACTCAAGAGTTCACAGCTTCCGCCAACGAAGTATGTTTTTAAAAGTTGTGATCAAAATTGCTTCTGACACTCCTGTGACTTTAGTTGTCCTTCCGCAGTGCGGTAATGTCCCCCATTGCTCAATGTAGGTTGCACTTGAATCACTTTCTTTGATTAAAACTATCAGGATTTATGGAACGGAGGATAAAGAGCTTGAAAAGTAAGAACTCTTGTTTCCTGCTAGGCATCCGTACATAGAGCTTACTGTATTTAATACAAAAGAAAATTATAGTCGTATGAGACCATGGTGATATGTGCACCATCCTGTTTGGTGTTAGATACAAGCAATGGCTGGCCAAATTAGCTTTTGTAAACATTCGAGAAAGTACCGCTTATGGGTTTTGGAATATGAGTTTCAGTGCTCTTTATCGTTCAACGCAGGTAAGGGTCATTTTAGTTTATGAAAATCTGCAAATTTTTGTGTTTTTTTTTCTTATTTTAAAGCATATCTTCCTCAAGCAGTGGTTGCTATTTATTGTGTTGATTTTGTTACTAATTTGGTATTTAGTATTTGAATTTTTCTGGGCAGTGGTTGATGATCTGTGGTTGCATAACATTGTAACTAAACCTGTGTAGTAAATGAAATACTTTAACTTCTATATGAAAGTGGAATCTATGTGAAGATCTGGAGTTTGACTCATTTTCAAAATCATAATACAGGTATTTGCGGTCCTATTGGGGGGAATATCTATTTTGAGTGGTCATGCATCAGCTGAGGAACTTATCAGATATATATTATACTGTGAGTGGTTGATTTATGCAACTTGGAGGGTCACAGACAACCTGTCATTGTTGCTGCAGTCAATTGCAGCAAGTGAGAAGGTATTCCATTTAATGGATCTATTGCCAAGTGACCAATTTTCATCCAAAGGCAAGTACGTGTTTACTGCTATTGCATGGTGCTAAATTTGAATTTTCCTTAGAATTCCTTAAACAATGGGGATTTGGATTTTTTGTTTTTAGTTCTTTGGAAGTGTGGAAGATCAAGCCTTGCATTATTTTTTAAATTTGAGCAAATAGGACAAAATTATCACCGCCATGAGTTTTGATCATGCTTTTGTACCTTGAAGTTTCAGATATTCTTAGAAGTTTCTATCAGCAGCTGCAAGTATCTATATCCCCTGGTTAACATTTTTCCTTATTACAGGAGTGAAGTTGCAGAGATTAATGGGACACATTCAGTTTGTCAATCTATCTTTCTGTTATCCTTCAAGGGTAAAGAAATTTTCACCATTTTTAATCGAACTACTACACAGTATTCCTTTTATGTGTTACAAACTTTTCATGATCGTCTTACTCTGTCTTAGATGTTATGGGATTTCACATAATTAGACACAACAATATGCACTTCATCTCACTAATGTCACATTTATTGCCAAATCTTGTTTGCGTTTTGAATTTGTGAGTTAGTCTGATTCTAATAGGGGAGCTGGCTCTAGCATTTTGGTTTCTTATTACTCTTTTATGGATTCTTTATATCTTGTTAATATGTAAATCGTGGATCCTTTCTTTTCTATGATACATGAACAGGAATCTATTTTGGAATGCATAAATATAAGTATACAAGCAAATGAAGTTGTTGCAATTGTAAGATCTGTCTTCTATAATTTTTATTCGTTTCATTCCTTTGATGTTGATATAATGAGATGAAGTTTAATGTTATTTGAACTTGGCAAGGTGGGACTGAGCGGCAGTGGAAAAAGCACGTTAGTCAATCTCTTACTTCGTCTTTATGAACCAATTGATGGTCAGGTAAGCTGTAATTGCTTTTGATCGTTTACAAACTACAACTTGAATTTGATGACTAAACATGTTCGTGGATTTAATAATTTTGATTTACATCACTTGGACATGCAATACAAGATTAAAATATATTCAGATTTCTAACAAAGATTGACATGGTCTAATTGTAGCCGAAGGAGGTTTTGAGGAGCACAAAGTAAATTACTGGACTTGTTTCTCAGACAACATGGGCAAACACTTAAAAATAGACAATTCAGTCATATAATATAGGATAGTTGTTAAAAACACTCAAAAATAGCATTTTTGAGAAGGAGAAGATTCAGTAAGGAATATATGTAAGATTCTGGACATTTTTTAGAAGGTGTCAGGGCTGAATGTTAATGTCATTAAAAGCTCGATTGGTCGAGGAAGGGAAAACGTGACTTTGTTGGCGAATTCCCTGGGGTGCAGTGTCAGCAATTGGCCTATGCAGTATTTAGGCATGCTTCTTTTTGGGAGCCGGTGATTGATAAGGTTCAGAAAAGGTTGAACAGATGGAGGGCTTTCTTATCCAAAGGAGGGAGATTGACAAACATTCAGTCGGTTCTTGTTAGTCTTCCTACTTATATTATCTCTCTATTTTCAAAAATTCCTTGTAAAGTTGCTAGCATGATCAAGAAGTTAATGAAAGATTTTCTTTGGGAAGGGAAGAGGAAGGTGGGGGTTCTCACCTTGTGAAGTGTGAGGTGGTCAGTCGGCCGATCAGGATGGGGGGCCTTGGCACCGGGAATTTGACTATGCAGAACATTGCCCTCACTAGCAAATGGCTTTGGAGATTTGCATTGAAAATCAGATCTTTTTAGCATTCATCATCGTTAGCAAATATGGCCTCTAGGACAACGGATGGGACTCAAATTTGGTTCAGAATAACTCTCGATGCAATCCATGGAGCTTTATCTCCCAAGTTCTGCGATCCTTCTCTCTTCATGTTTCTTATAAACTTGGGCGGGGGATAGAATAAGATTCTGGGAGGATTCGTGGTGCTCTCCCACTTCTTTTGCTTCATCTTTTCCTAGGCAGTATCGTCTGTCTAATCTTCTTAATGCGGTCATTGGTTCTTTCTGGCCAGGTCCAAACTCTTCTTGGAATTTCAATTTTAATAGGAATCTTAATGATAGAGAATCTGAAGAGTTAGGGTTCATTCTTAATTGATTAGAGCCTCTTTCCTTTTTGTCTTATGCTGAGGATAGGAGAGTGTGGCTTTTAAACAACTCTGGTACTTTCAGTTGCAAATCCTATTTTTCCTATTTAGTCGACAATCGGAATAGTGCACCCCCCTCCTTTGGTCTTCTAGAATTCCTCTTCATTTGGTTTGGAAGTCAAAGATTCCTAGAAAGGTTCAGTTTTTTGTTGGTGTTTAGGTCTTCGAAAGATCAATACCTGCGATATGGTTCAAAAGCGTCACTCAAACACCGCTTTGTCCCCTTCTAGATGTGTGATGTGCTGGGATACTAGCGAGAGCATGTACCATCTTTTCTTACATTTCCCCTTTGTTTCCGCTTTATGTCTAAGCTGAGATTGAAGCGCCAGCTTAATTGGATTTTCCAAGAGAATGTGGAGGCTCTTTTTTCTGAGATTTTTTTGGTCAACCTTCCGAGGAAGTATAAGGTTTTGTGGTATTCTGGTGCTGCTGCGATATTATGGTTACTCGGCTGGAGCGCAACAGGAGGATTTTTGAAGACTCCTGTGAAGATTGGATTCTTTGTGGGACAGTATACAATTTTTACTGCTTTTTGGGTATCTAGATGCAGGGTGTTTAAGGAATATCCATTGTTTTTGAACTAACAGTGATTGGATGGCATCTTCTATAGCCTAATTCTATATTTTTTAGAGCTCGGTTTGGATTTCTCATCCAACGAGCCTCTGATTGTAATCCTCTCTTTTTATTATATATATATGTGTGTGTGTGTTTATATATAGTTTCTTATAAAAAAACACTTAAAAATAGCATGTTCTTATAAAAAAAATAAGAACGCATGTTAAAAATCCAAGATTGTATGTTACACAGTTTTATCCTACCGATAATTGTTAGTGTCCAAATTTTTTTCAGCAGTTCTACATATGTCTAGTATGTGTTGTACTTTATGTTTATGGGCACTAGATGCATTAAAATGAGGTCTCTCTCTCTTACTCTATGTCAGAGAGCAGGCTGTGGCTTGAAAGGCAATTTGAGGAAGACGAGGTCAAAAGGGTAGTTATGGAATGCAATAGAGATAAATCACCAGGTCCTGATGGTTTCTCAATGGCTATTTTTCAAGAGTGTTGGGATATTCTCAAGATGGATGTGATGAAAGTTTTTCATGAATTTCACAATAACGGAGTGGTGAATGCATGCAACAATGCAACTTTCATGTGCCTAATCCCAAAGAAATTAAAAACAATGAGACTGGGAGAATTCAGACCTATTAGCTTAGTTTGCAGCATTTACAAGATCTTGGCAAAGGTGTTGGCTGCTAGATTAAGAGAAGTTTTGGAGGAAACTGTTTCTAAAAATCAAGGGGCTTTTGTTAGATGCAGACAAATTTTGGATATGGTGCTGGTGGCAAATGAGATTATTGAGGATTATAGATGTAACAAAAAGGAAGGAATTGTCTTCAAAATAGATTTCGAAAAAGCTTATGATCATGTGAATTGGAATTTTATTGATTTAGTCTTAGAGAAAAAGGGTTTTGAGTGATTTGGAGAAAATGGATCAAGGGTTGTTTGAACTCAGTCAATTTTTCAGTGATAGTTAATGGGAGACCTAGAGGAAAATTCAAAGGCTCTAGAGGCTTGAGACAAGGGGATCCCATATCTCCTTTTTTATTTACGTTAGTGGTCGATGTTTTAAGCAGATTGGTTTCTAGAGGTATAGATAATTATGTTTTAGATGGTTTTAAAATAGGAAGAAATAGATTAGATGTGTCTCATTTGCAATTTGCAGATGGTACTATCTTTTTTATTCCTAACAGTAAAGAGAGGTTTGAAAATTTCATGAATATGGTCAAATTGTTTTGCTCTCTCTCAGGAATGAAAATAAATTTAGAGAAGTGTTTGGTGTGGGATCTTGGCCTATGAAATATTTAGGCCTCCCTCTTGGAGGTAATCCCAAATTCCTTGGAATTTTGGAATCCAATTGTTGAGAAGGTGAAGAAAAGATTGGATGGGTGGAAAAAAGGATGTTTTTCTAGAGGAGGCAGGTTAGTTTTGATACAAGCTGTTTTGAGAAGTATCCCAATTTATTATGTCTATTTTCAGATTACCACTTAAAGTAGCTAGCATCTTAGAGAGATTGATGAGAGACTTTCTTTGGGAGGGTGTTGAGGAAGGGAGAAAAGATCACTTAGTTAGATGGGAAGAGTGCAACGATCTAGGTGGGTTGGGTATAAGTAATCTTTTGTCTAGGAATAAAGCAATTTAGGGAAGTGGCTTTGGAGGTTTCCTTTCGAAAATGATTCTTTGTGGGTTTCTGTTATCAAAAGCACTTATGGCACTCACTCCAACAGATGGGACTCTGAAAAGGTGGTAAGTGGTTCTTTTTAAAAACCTTGGAATTTTATTTTTAGAGGACTTAGAGTCTTTTCTCAGTGGAGTTTCTCTGAGCTTAGGTGATGGTAAGAAAATTAAATTCTGGGAAAATAGATGGTTGGGTGATGAGGCCTTTTCTGCTTCTTTTCCAAGTCTTTATTTAGTTTCTTTGAACCATGATAATAAAGTTGGAGACTTGATTCTTTCTTATTCTCCACTCTCTTGGAATTTATCCTTCAGAAGAAACCTTACTGATTCAGAAATAGGGGAGTATCTTAATTTGTTGTCCTTGCTTAAATCTTGTTCTTTTAATTTTGAAGTGATGGACAAAGGGTGTGGGTACTTGACAAATCATGGGTCTTCTCTTGTAAATCCTTTATGAATTTTATTTCTAATGTTGTGGATTCCCATCATTCCTTCCCTTTTCCTCTAATATGGAAATCATGTTCTCCTTCCAAAGTTAAAGTTTTTTTATGGCCGTTAGTATTGGGAAATGTAAGTATTGCTGATACACTCCAAAAGAGAAGACCTTATATGTGATTATCTCCTTCTTGGTGTGTTTTGTGCAAAAGCAACTCTGAGAGTTCAAACCATCTTTTTCTGCATTGTCCTTTAGCTTCTTCATTATGGAATTGGTTGACATTGTTTGATCTCAGCTGAGTGCAACCTTGTTCAGTGGAGATGTTGATTAGATTGGATTTCGGTGGTGGAAATAAAAAGAAAGATGGTCTGTGGTATCATGCGGTCTTTGCAGTCTTTTGGGTTATTTGACTTGAGAGAAATGAAAGAATTTTTGAGGACACGGTTGCTGATGAATCAATTTTATTGAAGAAAATTATTTTTTTGGCTTCTTGGTCATCAAAGTCGAAACTTTTTAAGTATATCCATTGGTCTTCTTTTTTTGACAATTGGAATTTGTTATGGTTGTAATTGTGTGTAATTCTGGATTTCAGTGTTTTTACTTTGTTATTGTTCTGCTTAGTTTTCAGTTTTTGGTGGATTACTCATCCTCCAAATCCTGCTCTCTTGTACTCTTTTTTATTAATATATCTGTTCTGTTTTCTATAAAAAAAAACTCTGTCGAAAATGTTCATGGAAACAGAGTGTGATGGGTGTATGGGACTAGTGCATCATGATTTGATTGTGTGAACTGAGGACAACTCGTGTTTCATAGGCGCCATTGAATCTGGAAAAGTCAATCACTCGTGTTTCATAGGCCCTTGAATCTGGAAAAGTCAATCAAATCTGACGTAAATAGTTCTTTCAAGTTGCAGATTTACATTGATGGTTTCCCCCTCAGAGAGTTGAATATCAGGTGGCTGAGAGAGAAGATTGGATTCGTTGGACAGGTTAGAGTGCATAAACTGCCACATATGTTGGAAGCTAGCCACACACTTACCATCTAATTTTATCTCAGACAGGAACCTGGTCTCTTCCATATGGACATTAAGTCAAACATAAGATATGGTTGTGTCAGGGACATAGGACAAGAAGATATAGAACGTGCCGCAAAGCAGGCGAATGCTCATGAATTCATCTCGGCCCTTCCTGATGGCTATGGAACCCTTGTGGATGATAATTTACTTAGTGGGGGACAAAAACAACGAATTGCTATTGCCAGGGCCATTCTTAGAGACCCTTCTATTTTGATCCTTGATGAACCTACCAGTGCTTTAGATTCAGAAAGTGAACACTATGTCAAGGCAGGCACCTAACGTCTTTTTTCTTATAATCGTCTAGTGGAAAAAATTACGGGACCCCAATCTTTCTTGCCTTTTTCTGATACAAACCCTGTTTTTAGGGGGTTCTCTATGCACACAGGAACGGAAGTAAAGAGAAAAGAACAGTCATTGTCATAGCACACAGGTGAATTTTTATTCTCTTCCGAGTTCCCACTATTTTCTGTTCTTTCTATGGTGGTTTATGTGATATGACTGACCTTTTTACAGGCTCTCTACTATAAAAGCTGCTGACAGTATAATTGTGATGGATGGCGGTCGAGTTGCTGAGGTGAGTGTTTTCTATGCAAAAGACCTCCTGAGAAAGATTATAGGCTACATAAAAGACTCGGATAAAAAGAAGTTGTCCTTATTTAGTTTTAATACTAAGATGTGTGTGGAGCACTTGCTTGTTCATGTGTAGATTGGCAAGCATGAGGAGCTCCTTCTTAAGGATGGATTGTATGCAAAGCTAATCAAAGTACAAACTAATGCCTTGGCTTAATTCACTCATACCAGGGTGCGGATTATATCCGGGTTGAGGTGACTACTCTTACTGTTCAATCATCAAGGTGGTGGTTTAATTCACTTCTATTTTTCTCTTTGCGATTACTTATGCAGCACGTGTAAACAAATTTCTCATCAGATCTTTGGAGGTTCTTAATGGAGCAGTTCTAGTTATAGTAGTATATAACTATTTAGTTGTCATTCTACCCTGCCTCATAATGCATCTGAATTCCCACCCCTTTTCTATAATATGTTCTACATTATAAAGCGCTTCCACACGTAAACTACTCGCTTGAAACGTAAAGAAATTACAACATACATGCAACTTTATACGCGTCTCTCTTGCAGGTCAGAGAGAGGAAATAGATGTCTGCTATGTGACTCTGGGAAAAGAGAGAATTCCTAAACCATAATTTTCTTAGAGAGACCTGAGAGTCCTCGGAGACCTTGGGTATCCATTACTCTAAGGCTCTAAGCCGGCAACCGTTAGTCTTGGTCATAGATTCGTCATATCCGTGTTGTTTTAGATAGATTGTCGCCTTGTTAACTTGTCTGTTAGTGGACTATGTCGTTGACCATGGAATCCACCTTACAGGCAGAGGGAAGGATCGATAACTGCGAGAAGACTCGTGGGTGAAGTCATTGAAGCTGTCGTGAACTGTTTAGAGACTCTGGAGAGAAATTTGTTCTTCGGCTTACCATGCATAAATAGTTAGTGCAAAAATGTTGATCTGAATTCTGATTTGCATTCGAATTCCAGGAATTGCATTGTATTTGCAAGTTTACATTGTCCTTTGGAAATGGCTCTTGATCCTTTTCATACAAGCAACAAATCAACTTAAAATTAGTCCTGAAAAGTATTAGAAGAGAGATTCTTATCATGGTTATTCCTCTCTTCACATTTAAAGTACCTTTAATGTCTTTTCATCTTGTATTAAAATGAGAACAATACTTGACCCCTAACTAGTGATGAAGACTGAAGGGTTTATTTTCACAGCTAATAAAATTATGGACAAATAAAGTCTCACCATATATTATAATTAGTTTATATTTATATTTAAGATAAAAGATAATAGGGCCCACTAATAAAATTATTCATCAAAGCTATTGTAAAACTTTCATATATAATGAGTCATGATTAGTCCACATCAAGGAATATGAGATAAGAAAAAAATTTACCATCAATAATTAATGTTATAATCTCTTCTCATCTTATTTTAGTAAACGAATGTAGTTATCTTGCTTGTATACTGTGGGAAATGACATGGCTGGAAATGAAATAGTGTACAACGTGGACTTATAACATTGGTAAACAAAATCAATAACAACGTAGAATATTGCAGCAATGACGAGAGATATGTAAAAAACACGAGAGATGTAAAAAACAGGTCTGATTACACCTATTCCTAATCCTAAATGGAATGTAAGGACGTATGGATCCATATGTAAACATAGTATCTATTTAAATACGCTCGAATGACCCCTTCTCATAATTAGAATGTATATAACCTAGTCCTATTCCGGTCTGACCCGGTATGGAATGAACTTATAATCATAGAATCGACTCGATCATCAGATTATAGATTATAAGTTCATAACCCTAGCCTATTCCCATTTTGGGCGGAACAGATCTACTAAGTCTTTGATTCCAGTTAGTAAGAGGGATCTTAAACTAAGAAATAGATTCAAGAAGCTAAACTAAAAAAGGGTATCCTGAGCAATTTCAATAATCGGGTTCATTGATATTCCTGGTAAGTTATCTACAACTATAAACACAACTATAAACCGAGATCAAGTTTAAGACAATAAGTAAATATTTTATTATTATTTAAAAGTAGATATATTATAGCATGGATTTGCTTAAAATTACAACTTTTGTACCGCACAAGATACTAAAAATGGGGATGAGGTTTGTCCTTCGTTGTAGACAGACACAATTTATTAATTTTAGACCGTTTGATCAAATCTAAATGATCTAAACTGTCAGGAAAAAAATTATAAATAATTTTTTTAAAAAAATTTTTAACATCGTTTCCCGGCCGTCCGTATCTTTTTAAACTGGGATTGAAATATCCCTAATACACATGTACTAAAATACTGTTACATACGATAATTAGAATAATTGTAGTAGGAGTCAACGTGGCAGCTAATTACTTCAAAATTAACGGTATCAGAATCTGTTGTGTTCTCTCTCTCGCTCTCCTGTCCAGAAAAAAAAAGTAGTAAGAAAGACAATTTTCTGGTTTTCATTATTTTTCTCAGATTCTCTCGACCAGCACTGACGGAGGGAGCTTAATAGAAGAACTAGAGAGAGAGAGAGAGAGAGAGAGAGAGAGAGAGAGAGAGAGCAAATGGCAATGGCGTCGTGGAATCTAAGTCTAGGTGCCAATCAGAAGGTAAGAATGGAAACTCTTTTTTTTTTTTAATTTAAATGGAATTTTACTCCGGACCTTCATCTTCGTTCGCATTTGCAGACGCGGCTCTTTCAAGTTTACTGCAGAAAGAAAGAGAAAGACCGAAATAATTTTGACCCCTATAAAGTCATCGAAATTACTCCTCCGCCCAANCCCCGCCGCCGCTCATTTCATGCTTCTTTGTGCTGACTTAAAGGGATTTCGCTTTCCTCTATTTTCCACAATCCCTTTCCGTTGATTTGAGAAATATAAGACATATAACTCTGAGGTTTTTCGCCACTAATAACGCTTTACGGTACTTGCAAGAAGCAGTGAGAATTTGTCCCTGGGAAATATTATTTTTGCAACTTAGTTATCCCAGGATGAGATTTAGAATAACTATTTGGAAGGAAAGCGAAATTCATAGGAATGGTGAAATGTTGCTAGGCTTAGAGCAGATTCTTTTGTAGGAGATTGTGACCAGAGAGTCTTTATGAATGACCAAAATGCTTGGTAGTTTGCATTGCACCATTGCTCGTGCCTTTCCAGATACTGTTTTAAAACTTACAATGATCATCCTGGATGTATGCTAAGTTGAGTGGTTGAAGATGAAAATTAGTTGTTACTGTTATTCGATTTTTAAAATTAATTTGTCCGGTGTAGTTTTTTTTTTGAAGTTACATTACAAATTTGTCCGGTGTAGTTGGAACCTTCATATTTCGAGAAACCTACAGAGTTAAGTTCACGAGTCTCTGCTGGCTTCATGTTAGATGAGTAGCACACAAGTGTTGGTTAAAATGATAGAAATTGGTTGTCAATATAAGTGAAGAACTGAAAATTGAGATCAGGTAGATTTTGGGTTATTGCAAATGAGCAAGCAGTTAGTGATACTCCATCAATAGGTCAACCAAGTTTTTCATGAACACCACCATTTAAGATTAAGGGATGCCTGGTTCAATTGTCCAAGGGGCAGTTCGATTTAAGATGATGTCATGGCTAGTGTTTCTATCTATCTTTATATTATAATTCAAGATTTTAATAGGGTCCCCATCAGAAAAAAATATATCCTAAATAGTAAGTTATACTTTGATGGATATGTAAACTGTAAACATTAAAAACCCAAAAAATGGCCTTTTCTAAGGCATGATTTCTTTGGAAAAGTTGAATTCCCCATACATCGGATCCAGGAGCATGGAAACCGGAATACCTTCAATCAATAATGTTCTGTAATTGTGGAATATCACTCTGTCGATTTCTGTGTAGGATATGAAAATCATATTTTTGAGAAAATAGAAACAGATGAAAGAACGATCTTGCTAGCAAGACATGTGTGCATCATATTCTGTCTGTTTTCATATGAACCTCTCTTGTGCCAGAACTTGCAATGTGGGGAGAGTGTTACAATAGAAGGCCAGACATATACTATCTCGTCTGTAACTCACCGCTACCAGCTTCGGAAGGGGAAGTATGAACCTAGTGAAAAGAGGCTTGATGTTTTGTCCACAGGGAGATACATATTGAATTTATATCTACAAAACTTGTTAGAAAAATCTTGATTGCTCTAAGAAAATTCATTGTTTAGACCTTACTGATGCAGAAGACTTGTTAGAGAAATCTTGATTGCTCTATCTAGAAATATGTTTCTTGTACTTTAATTATAAGCAGCTGTATATTTTATGCTTTGTTCTTGATGCTATCAATGACTACCTGTAAATGTTCTAAATTTACTACTCGTCCAGTGAACACCTGATGATAACAATGTCCCTCTGCCTTAAGATTTGGTCGAAACAGAGACTTATCATTCTCTGCAACTTGTTTTAATGTCAGTCAATCATAAGGTTCTGATTGTAGCTCAGAAATTCACGAGAGAGAAAAAAAATGTGTGAAATTTATTTCTCATTATTTTGTTGAAGAACTTAGGAAGGAGAAGTTATTTTTGTACTTGCATTGCTTTCCTCTTTATCATTTCTAGCCCTTTTGCTTCCCTATTTTTCCTGTTTGGGAACATATAGATCTATATCTATCTATCCATACTATATTAAAAGGGGTTTAAAAGGGAATTTCTTATTTCCCTTTTTACCCTTTAGGCCTCCTTAAATGAGATATTTCACATATTTTTCATTTACTTATTTAAAAGGGGTTTAAAGGGGAAAAACTTTTGATTTTCCTTTTTACCCTTGAAACCTAGTAAAATTAGATAATTTATTTTTCATTTATTTACTTCTTTAAAAGGGGTTTAAAGGGGATAGATTTTTTATTTCCCTTCTTACCCTTTAAGCCTCCTTAAGTTATATATTTCACATATTTTTCATTTATTTCTTCTACATAGTAAATTTTATAAACAATTTATAAATATTAAATCAAATATTTATTTTTTAGTTAATAATGATTTATTAATTGATAATAGTTTATAAAATCTATGTTCTCTAATATTTATTTTATTAGAAACATAAAAATTCATATACTTCATTTAGAGAAAGACATTAGTAGACTTCCAATTTTTTTTTAATGAAATAATCATTTCTTTAAGAATGTGACAAATCGATGAAATAAAATTATTTTCTGTAATATTCAAAAAATAATGCTATATCGAATCATTTCAAACAATCTAAGTTTCAATTTTACACATCTTACTTTATGTGTATATTATATTCGTAAAAACTAAAAATTAATACACTATCTCTTATTTTATTCTGAAAAAAGAAAATGAACATGTTTAAGATTTCTTATATGTGGTTGGTGAATCAACAAAAAAACTAGATTTATTGTTACACGTACGTTTCTACTGGTATATTAAAATGGGTTTAAAAGATAGAAACTTTTGATTCTCCTTTTTACCCTTTATGCTTCTTTAAAATGTTGTACAACTTAGGGTTTTCACATATTTTCTCATTTAATATAATTCATGTAATGAAATATTATTTTTATTCAATAATAATTTGTTTAGAAATACTTTGTAAAATTAAATATTTTTTAACATAATGCAAATAGAAACATAAATATCAATAAAGATGAACTTTGAGGTTATAATTATGATATTTATATGTTATCAGAACATGAAAAATCATATAAATAAATTGAGATAAATATTTAAAAATAAATAAATTATCTCTTAATATGATAGAACCTAACAATTTGATGAATAATTATTTTGTATATTATTCAAATAATAATTCTATATAGTAAAATGTTAACAATATTATTAACAAGTTAATGTACTCATTATTACTATAATTTTATTTTAAATTTAGATTTACAATCACTTTCAAAACTAATGCATTTATTATATCATTATTAATTTTAAATTTTATGTATATTTTAACTTATTTCACGTGCGAAGCATTATCTACTAGTAGGAAAAAAAGGTAAATGAATAAGTACAGTCCATATACATATTTCACTGAATGTATGTTTAACTTTTGAGAACAGATAATCAAAATTAGCACTTTAGATTTTCTTTAACGAGATTTGATATTTTTTTTATAGAAAAATAACTAAATTATCTTTTTGATTTAAAAATTTTTTGTTGAACTTGATAACTGCTGCACCGAATTATAGTCAAAATATTTTACTAGACGCTAATTTAATAAGTGTTAATGTTAACGTCACAATATTATATTATTCAAACACTTCAAAACAGTCATGGCTCCTAATTTCTTGTTTTTTTTCTTTGAAGGTCTTCCCACGTCAATTTCACTATAACTTTTTAACAAGTTGCGAGGAGGATTTCATTATTGGGGCCAACGTTGAATATAGGTTTTGTTCACAATATATTGATTACAAACTGTACAGGGTTAGTTTGCACTTATCAAATTGATATGTCAAATGCCATTCTTAATAAACAACAAATAATTAATTAACGATTATAATTCTTACTTTGAGAAATTGATAGGTTTGAATAAACAAATTCATAATTAAGAGAAAATAATATTTAATTTCACAAGTTTCAAGCTGCACCTTTTTTAATTCATTATTTTACTCATCCCAATTTAATCATTTCATAGATATCTGATCTTAATGTGTTGCCAATTTCCATGTCAATGCTCGCACCTTGAATATTCTCTCTCAGTGCATCCGTCATCAAGCGCAACCTCATACTGCAAAACTGTGTTAATCGGAAGGTGTGTTCACAGTTCGGTTCGACGATAAAAATAAATTAAATTAAAATTTTGGTTCGACAATAAAATTGAATCGAATCGAAACTTCAGTTCGATGATAAAATTGAACCATGAGTTTCGGTTCGATTTTTTGGTTCGATATTATTAATTAAAAATAAATTTTAATCATATTATTGAAAAAATAAATATAAAATTAAAGTTTTACTTTGGTTCGGTTCGGTTCTGTTTTATAAGAAATCCTATATAAAAAATAAAAAAAATCATATAAATTAATAGTTTCGATTCGGTTCGAAAACTACCAAATTCCGAACCGAATCGGAACTTTGGTTCGGTGATTTTTCTAAACTAAACCGAACCAAACATACATAAACAATTGACTGAACCGACCATTCGGTTCCGTCTTGAACAACCCTACCAACCGAGGTGATATTTGGCTGCAGTTGTGATTTTATTCAATGGCATATATTAGTTTGACAGGAGTGTTTATGGTTTGGTATGATTATTTTCTTAGAAAAAAATGAACTAAATTAAAATTATCAGTTCCACTGTATATTAAATCAAATCGAACCGTGAATCTCACATGAACTGAATCTCATCGAACCGTGACTTACGGTTCGATTTGACGGTTAGGCATGACCTGTTTACAGCTATCTGTAACTTCTAATGAAGAATAAAAAACCCTACAAATAACTGCCATCAACACTACATGAATGTCAATAGATTTTGGTACAGAGCAAAAACCTCTTGAACCAGTAAATTGAAACCACAATATTAGTAGAACGGAGCAGAAAACCACAATATTCATAGATCATACCAAAATTGAAATCAAAATATGCTTAAAATATAGAAAAAAGCACAATAATAAGAAGAAATAGGACAAGTAAACCACAGTGAGTTTCATTGAAAACCCTTAAACCTAGTAGGCTTGGAGTTACTCTATGAAATTTAATGAGTATTATATTTTTGATTTTTTGATATGAAATTTAATAAGTATTACATTTTTCTTATAATTATTTTTTTAAATTATTGTTAAATAATTTATATAAATATCTAAAAAAATTATGTTCATTGATTAGACTATGGTCTTATATTAGTACGAATGTTTATTGAGCTTAAATTTATGACAAGATTATAAATTAGTCATTCACTAGTGGATTAATGGTACTTAAAGATTAAGAGGTAATTAGAAGTGTAAAACAATAATTTTTACAAGTTCTAATTTACCGATAATTGGAGGACATAACTATATGAATTGATTATATCAGTGAATTACACGAGAATACTCTATAAATACAATATATAATCTCTAAGAGTGTAATTTCATATTTATTGTGGAGTAATAATGAAATTAATAAATATGATTATTTAATTAAAGAGTTTAATTAATAACCTAGTTTATTGAAGTTTAAGATTATAGGTCCATGGTCCCCAAGTCAACTCTATACTACGCAGTCTAAGGTATGAATATTTTAGAACATGAGAAAATGACTAAGTTACAAATAAATTTTTATTTTAGGGCAAATACATAATTATGAGATAGTTATGAGTGATCAATTAATTAATTATTTATATATATATATATATATATAAATGTAATTTTCAGAATTAATATATATATATATATATATAATTATTGATATGTGAGACATAATATCTAATTTGTGAAATTAGATAATTAAATTATTATTAAATAATATTTTAGATAAACTAAATCTGTTATTTGTGAAATAAAAAATAATTTAGTTGATAGCGGTAATCAAATATGTTAATTTTGAATTAACTGATATCTAGATATTTATCTAATTAAAAAATAAATATTTAATTTGTAGTAATTAACACGTGTCAATCATTGATTGGATATCAAATATTGACATTGACTACTATAGTGTCACCTGACACTACAATAGTGAGGGTGCAACATTATAATGCGACGTGGCAGTACAATGGCGCTGTGCTGCCTTACGGCACACTGAAGTGTCGTGTGGCAGTTAGAGATGGCAAATGGACCGATTTGGCCTGTTAAAGCATGATTCGGTCCGCCCGTCGATGAATAGTACCGGATCAGTTAAGGCCCGAGGACCAAGCTTGAGCCGTTATAGGCCTTGTAGTTTTGTCATTATGGCCTGACCCGGATACATGGCCCGCGCCGGTTAAGGCCCGGGGGCCAAGCCTGGGCCCTCACAGGCCTTGCAGTTTTGTCATTATGGTCCGACCCGAACCAACCCGGGTACATGGCCCTGCTCGGACCATCCTAACCCGCGGACCTGAACCGACCCGGTCCGTGGACAAGCCCTTTTATCTAAAAAAATCATGTTATTATATATATTGAAGATTGAAACATTGACTTCTTCCTTATTAATGAGACACATTACTACTAGACCGAGATTCTTTTTATTTAAATATTATTTGTGTTATAGTGTTATTGTCGTTCTATACATTTTATCGAATACTTTATTAAATATATTTTTAAAATAGATGTATTTAATTAAATAAATAGATAATACATTATTTGAAATGTTTTAGAGTCTTCATTATTACTATTACTTTTTATAATTATTTTAATTTTTATGATAAATTTTATATTGAGATTATAAAGTAATAATAAAATCATTTAAAACTTACAACATGATTTCTAATTAGCTCAGTGGTATTCATTGACTTTTCCTCCCCCTACAATTTTGAAAAGTCTAACTTGTCACAAGCAATTTCACGGTTCGGGCTTGGTCAAATTAACCGGCCCGACACGTCAGCCGGCCGGACCGTCTGAGTCCAGCCTGTGACTTCATGGGTTGGTTCACGGTTCATATCGGGTCTCCATATATTTCCCTCGGGTCGGTCCAGGATCGGCTCGTGAACCGCCTAAAAAGCCTGGGGCCGGCCCGTGAACCGCCCGGGCCAAATGTCTGGGGTCGGGCCGGCTCGGTTGCCACCTCTAGTGGCGCTGCAGTTGTGCACCATTATACAGTGAGTCATAATGTATTGGACAATCTGAAATTAAATATTATTTTTATCATATCATCAGCTGATCAATCAGATACATACATTTTCTAATGCAAGAGTTTATCATATCATCATCTGATCAATCAAAGAATTGAGTCGTGAACACAAATTTTAAAAAATTGATTTTTTCTACGATTAAAAGTTAATCAAAATCTCAAAAAGAATAATCATCATGTTCTTTTAGAGAATCGTCTCACAAAAATTATTCTCAGTAAAATCTCCAAATCTCATGTGTTGAGTACATCTAGAGACAGAGAAGTGTTTTTGTTATATTCTACGTGCTCACACACGCCCTAGTGCATCGATGATTAACTTAAAAGATCTTGGTGTGGATCTCAGAGTCTGCTGGTCGTTGGAACGATTTCGTGAGAATGGAGAATCGATCGATTCGCGAGAACGCTTGATTTAGACTACAAGAGATATATGATTCATAACGTTGTATGTTGTTAATTTAATATAAAAATATATAATGAATCCTGACTGTTTGAAAAATAGTTTTTAATAAAAAGTTTTTTTCTCGTGGCATTGCGTAATTTTTATTTTATTAAAAATTTAATTTTTATTAAAAGTTTAATTTTTAAAATGACCACGTGCCACACGGTTCTGCCGTGTACGTGCCGCGATCACCAACGCTTGAGGAGTTGCTCGCTTGAGGAGTTGCTCGCTTGAATAGTAGACGAAGAAAATCCTTGGACACTGAATCTCAAAACTCTTGAACACTGGAACACGCAAAGACAAAGAAAATAAGGAGATCTTGAAAGTTTGGTCACTGGACAATGGAAGCTCAAGAGAAAGAAAGAAAATGAAGGATTGAAGGAGAGATCTCGAGGAGTTGCTCGCTGGTCTGGTTTGATGGAGCTATAATGAGTCCATACAAGAAATGATGTCGTTTTCAAAGGCTTAGGAGGAGGAACTACACATGTTATAAAACGACGTCATTTTATTATTAACTAACAGTTCGATTTGGTTAAAAATCCTATAATTTTTTAACCAAACCAAAACTGCAATTCAGCAGAAATATTGAACCAAATCGAACCTAAAGAAGTAAAGCAATTGACCGAACCCATAAATTTTGATTCGGTTCGATATCATTTTATACACCAATTGATCTAAAGTTGTATTACCCCGCCAGTCTGGGGAAAAATCTTTATTAATTAACAATTAAGACAAACCAAAGGACAATATTCTACTTGAAGAAAAGTCTAAGGTGCTAGAAAGGTACGGATACATTCAATTGATATCTTAGTGACATTGAAGGATGACCCTCACTCTTAAGAACCCAAATGCTCTGACTGCTATAGTGCTATTCAAATCGACATCTATACAAATGCTAAGATCTATGCCAATTTAACACATAAATATAAATCATTTGTAGTTTGAGTGGCTTTTAAACGGCTTCAAAGTTTGGAGTTAGTACTAGGTCTATATCTACACATTATAAATAAGGAAAAAAAGAAAATTGACCCTGAAAAAAAAATTAACTATTCTTAAGTTGAATCATTGGGTCAAACTAGAAGCGATGAAGCCTTTTCCAATGGTTCACGTTATGATTAATTTTTCTCCAACATTTGTGATATTATTTGTCGGAATTAAATACTAAAATCTTATTATATTAGTATATGTCAACGTGCTAGCTACCCTTCACGCTCCGTTAGGAAATGGGCGGCGATTGGCTTTTTTCACGAAGGTCCAACGTCTTAGTCTCCTAGCCTAGAGGGATAACGTTGTTCTAAAAAATCAAGGATGTTTTCGTCTTCTTCGACAGGATAATTTGGTTGAATTTGAATCTGCGTCTGCTAGTCCAAGTATTCACCGTTAACTGCATATTCAAACTTGGCCAATTTCAACATGTGCATTTTTGACAATCCGACGGGAGCAAAAATTTTAGTTTAGGAGGTGATTTAGATATAAGAACATAAATAAATGTTAAATTCTTTTTTCTCAGAAAATTTCACTTATTCATTTATTAGAATTATTTTAAGATATTTCATTTTTGGTCAAATAACTATTTCTTATTGATATTATCAACTAATTGACTATGTCAATGATTAATGATTTTGTTCTTTGTTTTCTCAAATCTACTATGATGTGTGTATAAAGAAAAAAATTCCTCACTTAAAAAAAGAATTGAATAATAGAGAGAGAATTCACGAGAAATGTAAAAGTAATTGCTCGGTTTCTCTTGAATTTTGAGTTTACAATTGACATCTATTTATAGTCTCTCAATTAATTACAAGATCTAACCATCTCCCTTAATAATAGAGATTAAACATAATATTCTCATAGGATAGAGCTTATCAATATAGATTACGTTTATCAACATTAACAACAAGTCAAACTTGGACTGTCTGATGGAACACAGCGGGATCAACAACCTGGGCTGGCTCTTCCCATTTTGTTACGGTGGCAATCTGCACACTCTTTCTTGATTGGTCTTGTCCTGCTCACGTGGCTACATAAAAGATTTTCACTTATTCATTTACCCGTATTGCATTTTATGTTACGTAGTAAAATCAATATGCACTATTAAAGTGTTTCTTGAAAAAGGGATTGCCATCATTACACACTTTCCATCATATCTTACCCTTTGCGTCAGTACACTCCTTCTGAGGTGCATTTATTCTCGCAGCAATTCCTAACTTTCTGTCGATTCACCTTCTCGTTCTCGGGACTATGTGGGGCATTTGACAACATCAAGTTTTGTCAGGGTATGCGGCTTTTTTCATCATCTGTCGCGTTTCATTTGCAGTGGTTTCCTTTTGGTTTTGTTGGTTGTACCTTGTCAGTCACGCCTTCACTCAATTGTCTTTTTAGTGACTCATGCCTTTTCGAAAACGTCTCTTCATCTCCCCATTATCAAGTTTTTCAAATCCGTTCTTGAAAACCTTTTGGCATCCGTGGCCTATTTAATCCTCATTTTCTTCATTTCTTCTCACTCACCATTTTCGCCTCTGTAAGTTCACTTTTCTCCTCCTTTTTCTCTGTAATTCTTTCCCTTTTCTTTTTACTGATTTTCGAACGATGGTGGGCGAGGTCAAAGAGTTCAAACCCTTTGTTCCCTTAGTTAGAACCCAATCTAAATTTGAACAATTTATGGCCACCCACCGATAAGCCTTTCCTCCAAAAGTTATCTGCGCGTTAGGAGAGAGTAAGGCCATCAGATTCCCATGCAGGCCACCCTACGAAATTACCCCCAGTCCCTTATATGTAGCATTAGGCCTTAAGCTCCCATTTCCCCATTTTCTTCATGAGTTCTTTCACACCGCAGGCCTTGCCCCCTCTTAGTTCCCGTCCCTTCTTTCGATCCTGTCCCCACCCTTTTCAGTTCAAGTACTTTTACTTCCTCCGGCTCTGAATGAGAAGACGCAGACATAGACTCTTTTTCAAATACTTGCTGCCAGCATAGATATGTCAAGACATCTCTGTAGCAATATCGTTGGGGTAGTCGAGGACGAGATGAATGTTCGTCCGGGGTGGGATTCGCCAAGCTCTTCGCAAGCAGCCCCGGTTTCACATACTGCTCTGCTGCACCTCCCCCTCCTCTTGCTCACGTTGTCCCCCGACCCTCGTTACTTAGAGGGAGGATCCCTCGGAGCATTCAGTTTCTCCTCCACCTCCTTCAGAACAAAGGGAATTCATTCTCACGAATTCATCCGGTTCTCAAGGGAGGGATGAAGAAGCTACTACCCCTTGGAGATGGAGGCGATTCATTGGAGTTCCTCCTGTTCCTGCTACCATAAGCTTCCTCAACGAACGATATTCTGTACATGTTGTGCTCTGCTGGGTTCAGTCTGACGCCGACATGTCGACTACTTAGGGGATGATAATAGGGAACCAACTATGCTCCCTTAGCCACGGTCTGATAAATGTATACTTTATTTTTTTAATCTTGTACTTTTACTTTATCCTCTTTCTATTTTCTCATACTTTATGATTTTCTTCTCTCAGGTTGTTATTCACCATAATGCTCTTCAAGAGCGTTACCTTTTTTTGGAGTATGAAATGTTTGGCCGACGGAAGGAGGTGGCCGACGGAAGGAGGTGGCCGACGGAAGGAGGTGGCCGACGGAAGGAGGTGGCCGACAGAAGGAGGTGGCCGACGGAAGGAGGTGAATCTTTTGATTCACTCATTAATATTTGTTTGTAAAAGCTAGTGACTTTTATTTTGGAGATTTAATGATATGGATGGCTGGGAACATGATCTTACAAGATTTGAAATTCAAGCTTTCCTAACGGATCACATATTGGTTCCCTTAAGTGTTAGTTCTGGAATTGAATGATTATTGAGTTTAATTTTATAATACGATTATAAATTAGCCATTCGCTAGTGAGCTAATGGTACTTAATGATCAATATATAATTAGAAGGAAACATCGATGATTTTGACTAGCTCTAATTTATGAACCAATAATTGGAGGATAGAACTACGTGAAATGATCGTATCAATGGACTGCACAAGAATACTCTGTAAATATATTCTATAATCTTCAAGAGTGCAATTTCTTATTTATAGTGAAGTAATAATAAAATTAATAAATAAGATTATTTATTAAAGAGTTTAATTAATAATTTAATTTATTAGAGTTTAGGATTATAAGTTCTTGATCCTCAAGTCACCTCTATACTACACAGTCTAAGGTGTTAATATTTCAGGACATGAGAAAATAACTGACTTACAAAAAGAATTTTTATTCTGACACAAGTACATGATTATGAGACAATTATGTGTGATTAATTAATTAAATTATTTATGTTAATTTTTGAAATTATATATAAATAATTATATCGATTAATTTTTAATTATCGATAAGTGAGACAGAATATCTAATTTATGAAATTAGATAATTATAAATTATTATTAATAATAATTAAATCAACAAAATCTGTTATTTTTCAACTAACAGATCAACTAGTTGATATGAATGATCAGATAAGTTAATTTTGAATTAACCGAATGTTGATATTTATCTTATTAAAATAAATATTTAATTCACAGTAATTATCACATGTCATTCACTGATTGAGAATAAGATATTGACATGAACTACCATAGTGCCACGTGGCACTATAATACTCGATGTGTAATACTGTAGTGTCACGGTACATACTGCTGTGAGGTATTATGATAGCTCATAGCAACTGCAGTGCCGTGTGGCACTGCAGTTGTGCACAGTTATAGTGGGTCCCACTATAATGACAATTTTATAATTAAATATTATTTTCATTTTGTCCCTAAAAATCATATATGTCATTATCTAAAAAATATATTGATATTATTCGATTCGCATCAATGTGGCGAGAACACAATTGCTATCAAAGTGATTTTTCTCTGTGATTAAAAATTAATAAAAATTCTGAAAAAATAATCATCGTATTCTCTTTGAGGATTGTCTCGCTAAATTAATCATTCTCAGTAAATCTCTAGATCTCATGTGTTGAGTACATTTAGAGACAAAAAGTGTCTTTGAATTATTCTACGTGCTCACACACGTCTTAGTATGTTTGAGGATTGCTTTGGAAGGTCTTGGTGTGGATCTCGAAGTCTATTGTTCGTGGGAACATATGATCGTAGGTTTGAGAGGATGCTTGTTATAGACTACAAGATGTATATGATTCATATCCATGTATGTCTTAGATTTAATATATAAATATATAATGGATCTTGATTAAAAAGAGTTTTTCAATAATTTTTTTTAACTTTAGAAACCGTTGCGTCTCCCTTATTTTCTTTTATTGAAAAAGATTCGTTTATAATAAATTTTTATAAACCACCACGCACCCGCCCTGCGAGTGCCGCGCTTTCAACAATTTGTATAAGAGCGGTCATTATATATTTGTATATTAAACACTGTGTGGATTTTCTTGCATCATTCATATATATTTGATACGTATGAATGAATGGATGATTTTTTTAATGTATGGTTAGATAATGGATCGTTAATTGTATGGTGATTAGGCTTTGTTCTTTAATGTTTCCTTAGATCTTGTGTAAGTCATTTTTGGGTGTAGAAATTTTTGTAATTTTATTTTGAATATTAAATTATAATTATTCTTATCGCGAGAAGATTGAGAACGCAAGAGAAGAACGAGGAGAAAAAATAGGAATTCCTAGGAAATTCCAGCGCCAGCACATGAAATAGGATTTCTGGCACTGGCGCTGCTGGAAAATCGGCTCCGACAGTGAACTAGCCAGAAAATTGGCACTGGCGGTGGCGATTGATGGCGGCGGACAGCCTTTGGCGGTGGGAGAGTCCTATTGTCGGTGGAACCTTTTGTCACATTTAAAAAAATTTCGCAGAAACTCTGATACCAATTTACCTTATCGCTGCAGAATTTTATGAAAACCCTAACTCTATATTTTATCTTTTAAATTTTGAAATTAATGTAGTTTTAAAATTAATTTTTTATTTTTAATTTTATGAAAATAAAAGATTAATCAATTAATTGAGTTTGACCTAAGTTTGACCAAGACAATAAATTATTATTGACTAAGTCAAAATCAATATTCTTAAAAGATAATTATAGAGATAAATTTTAAATATAAAAAATAGTTTTTCCTAATTAAAAGGGTTTTGTTCAAAGCTTGAAAATTGTGAAGATGGACATCAGTTGGAGAATGAGATATTCTAGAAATATGTAATCATGAAGTCCTCTTTATAATTTTATTTCTTTATTTCAATGGTTGTAATTTAGAAATACTCAATAGACACTCGATCCATTATTATTTTATTTAATTATTAAATAAATATTTATCGATATGATTGATAACATGACCATGCATTAGTCGATCACATACCATACATGAAATTTTATATAGTTTTATTTAATCATGCGTCTCATAAGTAGAAACATGATTTATTAGGATTGTCCCAATATGTTAATATGAATTATTTTGAAAAATCAGTTGCATGTAAATTGCTAGGTTTTAATTAGTTAAAACTTGGTAATCACACCATTTTAAGGCTATTGTAACATTTATGATAACCAACTTTAGTAAAAGAGTTTTATTAGACTTTAACGAATGTAATTAATTAGCTAATCTAAGTTCACATAATTATGACTTACGCTCTTTAGAAGGTTAAATAAAGTTAGACCAATTAAATTGGATTAACTATTAATTTCACATTCATAGGGTTATATTATATTAACTAGTAATTAATTTAAAATTAATTGATTAGTTAAAATAGAAACATATTATCCTAAAATAGTGAGTGGAAGAAGGTTGACATGTCAATGTAACTTATGGTCTCCATTATTGGTACAACATCGTAAGGTACAGTAAGGGCCTCAAGATGACTTTATTTTCATCCCCATAAAGAAGGTCTCGAGCTGTATCAATATCAGTGTTGAACTTCTTAAGAAGCTATGACTAAGTGATGTAGTTTGGGTTTGAATGACCCTAAAGCGACATATTCTAAATCAAGTCATGGAATCTGAAATAATAGGTTACTCACAAAGTCACAATTAAGCTTTCATGTGGATAATTGTGACTTGACCGAATAAGCGATACCTTATTGTTAAAAAAAAATATGAGATATTTTAAATTTTAATTAATAAGGATGAGAATGTCTCATAGACAGTCTAAGATTAATCTGACCGACCCTAAGGTGACCATTAATTGTTAGGTTGTCTTATCATGGATTAGTAAATGATAAATTTATGTGTTTAATATGTTGCATTCATGCATCACGTTTACTTTCTGAATTCTGGTTATTTATTTCAATTATATTGAATTATGTATGTTTTCAGTTATTATTATGTCTACCATGGGCAACCTTATTACTGCTTTACTTGCACTTGAGAAATTGAACGGTGATAATTTCATAAGATGAAAATCAAATTTAAACTAGACACTAATTTGTGAGAACCACAAATTTGTTCTTACTAAGGAATGTCCTGAGGAGCCCGCTGCCAATACCTCTAAAAACGTTAGGAACAAGTTTGATGCTTGGATTCAATCCAACAACAAAGCGAAGTGCTACATGCTTGTGATCATGAATGATGTTTGGAGAACCATGCATGAGAGCATGGAGACTGCCTATGAGATTATGGAATCTCTACAGGTGATATTTGGGCAGCAGTCTGATCAAAGTCGTCATGGGAAGACCACTAGGAGTTACATGACGATCAAGATGAAGAAATGTACTTCGTGCGTGTACATATTTTGAACATGATCAATATAATGCATGAGACAGATGTACATGGGGGCACCATTGATGAGCAAACTCAAGTCAGCATTATACTTGAATCGCTCACACGTGCTTCTTTTGCATTCACCAACAACTATGTTATGAATAAGTTGCAATTCAACATGACCCAATTATTGAATGAACTGTAGATTTTTTAGTCACTCAATAAGAGTGTGGCCAAAGAGAGTGAGGTAAATGTTGTTGAGCAAAAGCCTTCTTTAACTGTTGTTAAAAGTAACAAGAGGAAGAAGATCAATGGTAAGGGCAAATGCAAGAACAAGAAAAGGGAAGAAAGCCAAGACATCGCTGAAAGTCAAGAAGAATAAGAACAACAACAAGCACAAGGGAAAATGCTTTCATTGTGGGATTTAAGCTCATTGGAAGAGAAGCTGTAACAAATATCTCTCTGAGCTGAAAAAGTTAAATATGATTTACTCGTTCTTAAAGCTTGTTTAGTGAATATACTTTGTCATCCTAAATACTTGATTCAAGAGCCACTAACAATGTATGTTCTTCTATGCAGATGCTTGATTCGTTAATGGAGCTGGTTGATGGCGTGTTCATTATGAGAGTTGGAAGTGGTACGCTCGTGTCAGCAAATCATTGGGAACAATTCATTTTAATTTTGGAATTAATTATTTAGTTTTGAACAATGTTTATTATATTCATGGATTTTCAAGAAATTTTATTTCTCTTTCTCTTTTTCATGAACAATTATTTGAAGTTTCTTTAATTAATAATGAGTTCATTATTTCTAAGAATGGATTTAATATTTGTCATGCAAAAATATCGAACGGACTGTATATGCTTAAACTAGATGAACACGCATAAAATAATTCTAAATTATTTAAATTAGTAAAACCTAAAAGTAATAAACGACAAAGAGTTTCTCATGATGATGATACCACATATATTTGGCATCTTAGATTAGGACATATTAATCTAGATAGGTTAAATAGGTTAACAAAGCATGGTGCTTTGAGAGAATTAAAAGTTAGTACTCTTCCTGTTTGTGAATCCTGTCTAGAGGGTAAAATGACTAAGAGACTTTTCTCATGAAAGTGTCAAAGAGCCAAGGAACCACATGAGTTAGTACATAGTGATGTCTGTAGACCGGTCAATGTACATGCTAGAGGTGGGTATTTGTATTTTGTCACTGCCATTGACGATTACTCAAGATATGTTTATACTTACCTAATGCATAGAAAGTCTAAAACTTTTGGAAAGCTTAAAGACTTCAAAGCTGAAAAGTAATTAGATAAATTATTGAAGACCCTTCAATCAGATCGATGTGGTAAATACTTGGATTTAGAATTCAAGGATTACTTGCTGAAGTATGGAATCTCATCCCAACTCACAACACCTGGAACGCCACAACAAAATGGTGTTTCAGAAAGGAGAAACCGAACCTTATTGAATATGGTTAGGTCGATGTTAAAGCTACTTATCACTACCACTTTCATTTTGGGGATATGCATTACATACAGTAACATGCATTTTTAATGTAACGCCTTCTAAGTCTGTAAGCAAGACACATTTAGAGTTATGGAATGGCTCTAAACTCAGTTTGTATCATTTCTATATATGGGAGTGTCTTGCTCACGTTCTTAGACCCAAGACTGAAAAGTTAGACTCAAGGTCTGAAGTGTGTATATTTGTTGGCTATGCTTCAAAAACTAGATGTGGGTACTTCAATAGTCACAATGATCAAAATTTGTTTGTATCGACAAATGTCACATTCCTTGAACATGACTATATGGAAAACTACGAACCTCGAAGCAATGTAGTTCTCGAGGAATCAGCATCTGATGAGATCATACCACCTTCATTATCAACTAATAAACGATAAATCACAGAAACCACAGTTCCTGTTAAGAAAACCCGGTGCAACGAGCAGTAAAAGGGTTGTAAGATAATATATTCGTTATGAACTAGAGGCACCTGTCCCAGTGTCTAACACTGATAAGGATGATCCATTATCTTATGAAGAAGTAATGGATGATCCTAAAAAGGAGAAATGACAAGATGCCATGAACCAGGAAATGAAATTTATGTATTCCAATTCTGTCTGGGAACTTGTAGATCCAACTGAAGATGTCAGGACCATTGGATTTAAATGGATGTTCAAGAAGAAAAGAGGTGCAGATGGGAAAGTAAAGACTTTCAAGGCACGAGTGGTAGCCAAGGGCTATACACAAAGGGAAATAGTTGATTATGAATAGACATTCTCCCATGTTGCCATGCTAAAATCCATTTGCATCCTTTTGTCTATTGCCGCTAGTTTAGACTATGAAATATGACAATTGGACGTCAAGGTAGGTTTTCTGAATGACTCTCTTAAAGAAAACATCTATATGATGCAAGTAGAAGGGTTCGTGAAAAATGGGCAAGATTAGAAAGTATTCAAGTTGCTTTCTATTTATGGATTAAAGTAAGCATCTAGATCTTCAAATATTATCTTTGATGAGATTATTAAATCATATGGCTTCGAGCAAAATATTGGTGAAGTTTGTGTTTATAAATACATCAAAGGCAAGATAGTGGCTTTCTTAGTCCTTTATGTTGATGATATTTTACTCATTGAGAATGATATAGAAACTTTGTCAAAGGTAAAGAGGTGGTTAGCTGAGAGATTCCAAATGATGATTTGGGAGAGGTGAGCTAGGTTTTAGGAATCAAAATCCTAAGGGGAAGAAAGCATAAGCTCTTGGCACTTTTCTCGGGTATGTTATATTGATTAGGTGCTAGAAAGATACTCTATGGAGAATTCCAAGAACTGTCAACTACCGACCAAACATGGAATTGTCCTATCCAAGGAGCAATATCCTAAGATACCTCAGGAGGAAGAAGATATGAGAAAGGTTCCTTATGCTTCAGTTGTTGGTAGTCTCATGTATGACATGTGGTGTACGAGACCAGATATTTGTTATGTAGTGGATCATGACATAACATAACTGAACTTGACATATAACATAAATGAAATAAAGTAACATACTTGATCATGACATGACTTAACATAGTATGCAGATAACACGTGTCTCAAACAGAATCATTTAACAATCTTAATCATATCTTGGCTTGTCATATCCTTTAGTTAACAACCTAATTAGAACTGATTATAGGTTAACTAAAACACATCATGACAAATTGGGTGACGAAACAGATGGCACACATCGGGTGACGAAACAGATGACGCTCATTGGGCGATAGACCAGATGGAACTCATAAGTGACGAAAAACGTGAACAGATGGCACCTCATGAGTGACGGAAAACATTTACATTGACACCCAATGAATGACCAAAACATGAACAGATAACACCCTATGTGTGACGAAGCATGAACATATGACACCCCATTCGTTGAATAGAACATAATGTGAACAATCCTGATTTCTTGTTAACTAAAGGGCATGCTTAAGTTCATATTTCGCTTAAATACCACTTGAATGAATTAACCTCATAACTTGCAGAATCTAACGTATGACAATAATTAATCATATAATGCATAGTGATACATATAACAGAATCAAACATGATAACATACTACACAAAATAAGTCATACTCAGACATTTATCTCATGATAATCACATTAATAACTGAACATAAATCAATTATCAAAGTGTTAACCAAAATATAATAATTATCGAAAATGGTTAAATAGATAATAAATACATGATACAAATATAACATCAGAGTCACATCGTTATATAAGTCAATTTACCCAAACATATTTATGAAAGTAACATGTTTATAGACAATTAAAACTGATGAGAATAACACATGTAAATTTACTTACATAAGCATATATATTTATCACACATGGGTTACATTACGATATAGTTTCACTTACACAAAACATATACATTTATAACAGCGGGAGTCACATCATTATATAAGCTCAATTACCTGAAGCGAAATAATGAATTGAACAATTAATGACCTGAAATCCTAAAAAAATATAATCACTAAATTGTTTTGAAATAAAATAATATAATCACATTTTAATATCATAAAATAGAAAATACAGATTTAATTAAAACAGTGCAGAACGGTCAGAACGAGGTCAGAAAATAATATATCGGGTCCAGAGTTAAAAGATAAAGCTTCGGGTCAAATGGTTCAGACCGGGCTGGTTCGGACCAGTCCGGTTCAATTTTATCTGATGGACCAGTTTAGACCGGTCCGAGTAGGATGAGAATGAGAGAGAACAAAGAGGGGAAGAGAAATACTGAGGGAAACTGAGAGGGGAAGAGAGAGAGGAAGAAGAGAGAAGTAGAGAGAGACAGAGATAGAGAGAGAAACAAAAGGTGAGAGAAAGGGAAACAAAGGGAAGGGGAAAGGGGGGCCTCGGTGATAAACCACCGGTTATGGCAGAAGCAAAGGGAGAGAGAGAGAGAAGAAGGATGCAGAGAGAGGGATGTAGAGAGAAGCAGTGAAAGAGAGAGAGAGAGAAAATGAGAGAGAGAGAGAGAGAGAGAGAGAGAGAGAACGAGAAGAGAAAAACAGAGAGGGGAAGAAACATGGAGAGGAAGACGAAGCAAGGACGAGAGAGAGGCAAAAACAGAGAGAGAAAGAGATTAGAGAAAGAAAGAGAAGATTACCCAAAATCAATTAGAGAGAGACCAACGAAGGAGAATAGTTGCTGGCTACAGGTGGCTGCGAGGGGGAGGAGAGGGCTGCCAGAGAAGGAAATTGCTGTTTTGGAATATATATAATAGGTTAAAGGTTGGTTTAGGGTGTAAATGCATGTAGTGTGAGTTATTTTCCATTGAGGGTTGAGATTGCTTGATCAAGGATAAAATAGGGTTAGGGTAATATTATATTATACATAAGTATATGGTGTGAGTGAGCTAAAATTTTATAATATAAATTTAAAATTCTTTTAAAATTGAATAACTGAAATTTAAACTAAACCATATATAATTAAAATTATTTTACAAAAATGACAAATAATCACTTTTTAAAATCATTTTATCTTTGAAATCAATTTTACAAAAATCCCCATTTACGGAGAGTCAGGATATTACAGAATGGTTGCTAGTACGGTTCACTAAGCATTATCAATTTATGTGATATAGATTCAGATCATTGATGTGGATATATATCATAATGAAGGTACTTTATATAATATAATTATATATGACATAACCAATGTGAATTAATATCTTTATTAACATGTCATTTATCATAAAAATTTAATACACATTAATCTGATGGATCATATGTAGATCAATCCGAATCGTAAATAGTCATGAACTCCTATACATGTCTACTGGATCTTTTGATTCACTTGTTAAGGGTTTTTTGTAAAACAAGCTAGTGACATTTATTTAGGAGATTCAGTGATATGGATGACTGGGAACATGATCTTGTAAAATTTGGAATCCAAGCTTTCCTAACAAATCGTATATTAGTTCCCTTAAGTGTTAGTTCTGAAACTGAATGGTTATTGAACTCAAATTTATAATACGATTATAAATTAGTCATTCACTAGTGAATTAATGGTATTTAATGATCAAGAGGTAATTAGAAGGGCAAAACGATGATTTTGACCAGCTCTAATTTACAAACCAATAATTTGAGGACAGAACTACGTGAAATGATTATATCAATGGACTACACAAGAATACACTGTAAATAAATTCTATAATATCTAAAAGTGTAATTCTATATTTATAATGGAGTAATAATATAATTAATAAAATTAGATTATTTAATTAAAGAGTTTAATTAATAATTTGATTCATTGGAGCTTAAGATTATAGGTTCATGGTCCCCAAGTCACCTTTATTCTACGCAGTCTAGGGTGTGAATTTTCAGGATATGAGAAAATGACTAACTTGTAAAAGAAATTTTTATTCTGGCACAAGTACATAATTATGAGACAATTATGTGTAATTAATTAACTAAATATTTATGTTAATTTTCAAAATTATATATGAATATTTACATCGTTTAATTTTCTAATTGTCGATAAGTGAGACAGAATATCTAATTTATGAAATTAGATAATTATAAATTATTATTAAATAATAATTAAATCAGCTAAATCTATTATTTGTAAGTTAATAGATAAGCTAGTTGATTTTGATGTTCAGATAAATTAATTTTGAATTAACTGATATGTTGATATTTATCTGATTAAAATAAATATTTAACATACAGTAATTGTCACGTGTCAATCACTGATTGAGAATCAAAGACTGACATGAACTACTGTAGTGCTACGTGGCACTACATGAGTGGGCGTGCGATATTATAGTGCCACACGACAGTACAATAGTGTCGTGGTACACAATGTCGTGAGACACTGTGATAGCTCACAACAACTGTAGGTGGCACTGCAGTTCTGCATAGTTGCAGTGGGTCTCACTACAATGGTAATTTTATAACTAAATATTATTTTTAATTTATCCCTAAAAATCATATATGCCATTATCTAAACAATATATTGATATTATTCGATTGGCTTTTGTGTGCCGAGAGTATAATTGCTATCAAGGCGATTTTTCTCTATGATTAAAATTTAATATAAAACTTTGAAAGAATAATCATCGTATTCTCTTGGAGGATTGTCTCACTAAATTAATCATTCTTAGTAAATTTGTGGATCTCATCTGTTGAGTACATCTAGAAAAAAAAAGTCTATTTGAATTATTTTACGTGCCCACACATGTCTTAGTGTGTTTGACGATTGATTTGGAAGATCTTGGTGTGAATCTCAAAGTCTGTTGTTCGTGGGAACGCAGGATCGTTGGTTTACGAGGATGCTTGATGTAGACTACAAGAGGTATACGATTCATATTTATGTATGTCTTAGATTTAATATATAAATATATAATGGATCCAAATTGAAAAGAGTTTTTCAATAAAGTTTTTTATTTTGGAAACCATTGCGTCGCGCTTATTTTTTTATCGAAAAAGGTCCAGGCTGAGCTAAACGCTTCTACATAAGACACTGCCAACAATGCTACCACCAACATTTCTGACCCTCCTACTGAAGCTACTCCTGAAGAGAATAAGTCTTTTTCTTGTTTTGTTGAATTTGTACTTTTATTTAACTTCCTGTAAAAGATCTTCTTGTAATTTCCAAGTTATTAATGAGATGATCTTTTTTCCTTAATACCATGCGGTACTTACTGCCTTTTCCGTTTCCTCTGAAGCTTGTATTTTCCTCCTCTCTTTTTCTTCCCTTTTCAAATTTCCTTTCAAGCTTGTATCTCATTTTGTCTTTCTTCTCTCCCTCTCTCCACTTTCTCTTTCTTCAGTTTTCACTTTTCATTTCTCCACTTCCTCTTTCTTCACTTCTCACTTTTCCTTCTTGCACTTCCTCTCTTTTCACTTTTCCTTTCTCCACTTCTTCTTTCTTCACTTTAGCTTCTTTTCCCCTTTTAGTTTCCTTTTGAAAATGATGCCCGTAGACGACAATCTCCATGAACTTAAGCTTTTTCAAGTTTTAGGGACCGTTTCCTTTAAAGGATGATGTTTGTAGCCAACAATCTTCATGGACTTAAGCTTTAATCTTTGTCAAGCTTAGGGGCATGTTTCCTTTAGAAGATGATGCCCGTAGACAATAATCCACATGAACTGAAGCTTTTTCAAGCTCAAGGGCCCGGTTCCCTTCGAAGACGATATCCGTAGACAATAATCTTCATGGACGTATCTTTTTCAAGCTCAGAGGCCCATCTCCTTTAGAAAATGATATTTGCAGATAAAAATCTTCATGGAATTAAGTTTTTTCAAGCTTAGGGGCCCGTTTCCCTTTAGAAGACGGTGTGTGTAGACAGCAATTTTCATGGACTTAAGTTTTTTCAAGTTCAGAGGTCCATTTCCTTTAGTTTCTAAAAAGGAATAGCAGATACCACATTTTACAAGGAAAACCCTTACGGGAGAAAACCACGGATAAAAACATTTTCATTACAAAAGAAAGCATTACACATAATATTTACGCAAATGGGCATTCCAAGGTTTGCACATGTCACTTCCTCTACTGGTCATTAGGTAGTAAGATCCGTTTCCTCTGACTATCTTAACGATGACAGGTTTTTACTAGTTTGGCCCCAATTTACCTTCATTTGATTGTAAAATCCTTTAATACTATATCTCTCGCCTGAAATTGGCATCTACTGACCATCTTTTGGAAGTATCACCTCATTTTTTGGTTGTAATTCGACATTCTTACTAGATTTGCTTCCCGTCTCTCTTCCAAGAAGTTTAAAATTTATGTCATCCATTCTGCATTAGTGAACTCATCGATAGTTGATCTTACTCTAGGGCACCCAATTTCAACTGGTATGACGACTTCTGCCCCGAATGCCAAGGCGAAAGGCATTTCGCTAGTGGGTTCCCTTGGTGCTATTATGTAGGCCTAGGGAATGGATGACAACTCCTCGACCCACTCCCCTTTAGCAGTTTCTAACCGTTTCTTCATATTATCAAGGATTCTTCTGTTTGATCTCTCTGTTTTCCTGTTGCCTTGTGGGTAGTAAGGCGTTGATGTTCTTTATATGAAGCCTATCGCAAAAACTCTTCACTTGGCTCTCGGTGAATTGGAGCCCATTATCGAAGACCAAAACTTTGGGAATCCCGTATCTGCAAACGATATTTTTCCACAAAAACTTCCTTACCTCTTCTTCCCACACTCTAGCCAAGGCTTCCGCTTCTATATACTTAGTGAAGTAATCGGTCACAACCAGTAGGAACCTCTTCTAAGCAAGATCCGTCGATAATGGCCTGACTACCTCAATTCCCCACTATATGAACGACCATGGGCTTATTAGCGTTTGTATCCCTTTGGGAGCCATCTTTGGAACGGGAGCATACCATTGGCATTCCTCGCATTTATTTATAAAATATATTGCTTCCTCATGTATCTTCGGTCAATAGTACCATCTGTTTAATAATTTGTTGACCAATGATCTCCCGCTGGAATGATTTCTACAGATCCTTTCATGCACTTCTGCCATCACATACTTGGCCTTTGTTGTTGAAAGGAATTTGAGGTATAGGTCTGAAAATGACCTCCTATACAATTTCCCATCAAGCAGGGTATACCTTGCACTCCGTTGCTGGAGCTTCTGAGCTTGTATTTTGTTAGTCGGGAGCTCTCCGCAGAGTAAGTACTGCACAATGCTCTCCCACCAATCATATCCATCGTCTCTCATTGTGACTTCAGCTTCCACTTACAGGGGTGCCCTCGTACTTGGTTCGCTTAAGTATTCAATAAAAGCTATTCTTTTGGATGAGAGTTGAGTTGACGACCCTAAATTTGCTACTGAGTCCACTCTCAAGTTTTCGATTTAGGAACTTGAGTGATCTCATAGTTTTAAAATAATTGTAACATTTCCTTGGCACTCTGCAAATACTCCGCCATTCTGCTATACTTTGTGCTATACTTCCCTGAGATATGGTTAGCAACTAACATCGAATCACATAAGATTTTAATATTTGTTCCTTTAAATTCATTCATGAAGCGCAGTCCAACTAGTAGTGCTCGTACTCTGACTCGTTGTTCGATGCTTAAAAACCGAAGGATGATGCTTGTTCAAAGGTTTTTCCATGTGGTGTTTGGACTACCAATCCCGTTCCTACCCCTGGTGAATGGAGGCTCCATCCACAAATAAATTTCAGGTGTCCTCCCCCACTTCGGTTGTCACAGAACCATGCTTCTTGTCTTCATAAGTAAACACGGTAATGAAGTTCGCCAAAACTTACGCTTTTACTGTGATGCGTTGTGCGTACCGGATGTCGTATGCTCCAAGTTCCATTGCCCACTGGGAAAGTCTTTCGGTTATCTTTGGGGAATGAAGGAGACTCCTTATGGGAAACTCCATTACCACTTTAACTGTATGCGCCTAGAAATAATGCCTAAGTTTCCTTACTGCAACAATTAATGCTAGTACCAAATTCTCTATTTTCCCGTATCTGGTTTCCGCAGCTGCAAAACTATTGTTTAGAAAGTAGACTGGCCTTTGACATTCACCGTCCATTCTAATTAATGTTGCACTAACAGCGGTTTCTGACACAATGAGATAAAGGAAGAGTTCTTCTTCCGACAATAGTTTAGACAACAGTGGGGGAGAAGCTAAATACTCCTTGATCTTTTGTAGCACTTCTCCGCACTCCTCGTCCCACCACTACTCAGAATTCTTTCTCAGCTTGGAAAAGAATGGCCTGCATTTATCAATTGATCTAGCCATGAATTTGGATTTACTTCTTAGGCTGTGGTGATTTTATCTCCATAATTGCTCTTACTTGATTGAGATTAACCTCTATCCATCTACTATTTACCAGGTGTCCATGGAATTTCCCGGTTGCCACTCTGAATGTACATTTCTCTGGGTTTAATTTCATGTTGCTTTCTCTTAGGGCAGAGAAAGCCTCCTTCAGGTTGTGGCTGTAGTCTGCTCTTTTTTTGCTTTTACAAGCATGTCATTCACATTAACTGCCATCGGTTTTCCAATATGCTTTTATAGAAAACTTTATTGACTAACCTCTAGTCTGTCGCTCCTGCATTTTTTTAAACCAAACGACATCATAATATAACAAAATATCCCAAAGTCAGTAATGAAAGAAGTATTTTCTTGGTCAGATTAGAATATTTTCACTTGATTGTACTCAGAGTAGGCATCCATGAAGCTTAAAAGCTCATGTTCGCATGTCACATCCACCATCTGGTCAATTCTTAGTAGTAGTTAATCATCCTTCGGGCCAGCCTTGTTCAAGTCTGAAAAATTCACGCAGATCCTCCACTTTCTGCTTTTCTTCTTTACCATAACAACATTTTCTAGCCACTCCGGGTAGCTGACTTCCCTGATGAACCCGACTTCGAGTAACTTTTCAACCTCTTCCTTGATGGCCGCTTTTCTTTCGAGCGCGAAAGATCATTTTTTCTGTTTCACGGGTTTAACAAAGGGATCAAAATTCAATTTATGGTAAAATATTTCTTCATTGATACCTGGCGTTTTCACTGCAGTGGTGGAAAAAATGTCTACATTCTCATTGATAAATTCCATAAGTTCCACATTTTCCACTTCGATGAGTCCCACACCCACTGTCATTATTTTTTCGTTCCCGAGGTCCACAGGTTCAGTTTCGCTTCTAGCCTTATACCTCAGGTTGCTCTCAATTGGTTCATCTTCGTTTAGTTATTATTCTTCTACGTTTTCTTTCCCGTTATCACGAATGGGAACCTCCTTCTTCTTTGCATAATCAAGCGCTGAGAGTGTACAACAACGGGTCGATGCTTGGTCCTAAAAAATCATCTTTACTCCTTCTAGTGACAGATACTTCAGTGTTTGGTAATATGTTGGCGGGACAACTCTCATCTTGTGAATCCACATCCTTCCAAGAATCGCATTATAGGACGAAAATGTATTAATTACAATAAAATTTGTGATGTGATTGAACGGGTCCGCACGCATAGGGAGTGACAAAATCCCTTTAGAGTATGTTACGGTCTCGTTGAATCCAATGAGCAGTTGTCTCACGCTACGGAGCTTTGGGGCGTTTATGGCCATCTTCTCGAGTGTCGAGAGATGGAGTATGTTTACAACATTGCCATCATCAATCAAAACTCTATAAAGCAAGTAGTTTCCAATGTAATAGTGATTACCAGCGCATCATTGTGTCCGTCATGCCTACCATTTTCCTCATCGAAAATTGGTTTGCTTCCATGTGTTTCTCCCAGATCGTTGTTTGTCTCGAGAGTTATCTTCTCGAGAGTTATCTTCTTACATGGTCCTTCCCACGCGTGTGCCAGCGCTCATTTGATCGGCTCATCCTGGATTGGTACGGTCGAAAGATTAATTTTTCACAGAAGATATCTCTTATTTTTTTCTTGCAGAGGAAGCCTTTGAATTTCTCAAAGCAGTCTCCAACATTTGGCTTTGAAACAGCCAAGTCGTAAGCCATTCCAACGAAGTCCCCATTGTTCATTTATGTTCCTCATATCACGCAACAACTTATCTAGAGATATTTTGCACGATTTTTAGCTGCATTGCTTGGAGATCAAGAAGTCCCCCTCTATAAAAAAAAGGTACTGGACAGAGAGAAATAGAGAGTTCACAACACATTTCACTACACTGCTTCGTTGCTATAGAGAGATTACATTGTTATTTTATTTGTCCATTGAGTCTGAGAGAGAAAAATACTGAGAGTTCTGCCAAAGATTAAGAGACTGGTTGTTGTTCTCAATCTAAGATTACCGTATCCTACAGAGGCAATCTTCGCAATCTCCATGCATTCATGCAATCCTCAATCTAAATTATTTCATTTATTTCAGTTGTATTTCAGTTTATTTCAATTGTAATGGTCGTTTATTTTTTGAGTTGTAATCGTTGTTTGATTATCAAATTATGATCATCGTTTTGAGTTGTAATCATTCCCAACATATTGTTTATGCAAAATTCGTGTTTCATTTCCACAAAAAATCTAAAGATACTAACGATGGAGCAAACCGCCGCAATCAAAGTTGTGCATGGTGAGAAGCCAGAAAAATTCAAAGGCGAAGAGTTCAAGCATTGGCAACAGAAAATGACGTTCTACCTCAGCACCCTGAACTTTGCCCACCTGTTGAATGAAGACTAACCTGTTACACCCAAGGACAAACAAACCAAAGAGACGGTATCCGCAAAGGAAGCGTGTATTGACTCTGATTTTTTTTGCTACAATTACATCCTTAACGGTCTTGTAGACACTCTTTATAACGTCTACTTGCCATTGAAGATGACAAAGAAATTATGGCAAGGTTTGTAGAGTAAGTACAAGACGAAGGAAGTGTGGACCAAAAAGTTCATGGTTGGCAAATTTCTGAAATACAAAATCAATGACAAAAACACCATCATCAATCAAGTGGAGGAGCTGCAAATCATTATTAACAATCTAAAAACCTGAAGGGATGATTATAAACGAGCCAGTTCAAGTCACTACAATTATAAAAAAAATTACCACCATTATGAAAGGAATTCAAGAGCTGAGTGTGGAGGACCTGATCGTCAGACTGAGGATCGTGGAGGATAATCACAAGAATGACAAGAAGTCGATGTAGGTGACCTATGCGATGAAAGCAAACGTGTTAGAAGGTGACAAGTCCAACCAGCCAAACAAAAAAAGGAAGACTCCACCAAGTAGTGCTCATAAAGGTAATATGGAAAAGTGAATTAAGGGCAGTTCTTGGGTGCGTGGTAATGCCGGACACATAGCAAAGGACTGTCGACACAAAAAGGTACAAAACAATCGCAACCACCCCTGGAACACCAATAAAGGTAACCGTGTAAGCATGATGGAAATTGATGATCTGTGTGCTATGGTATCAGAGGTATGTATGGTCATTAACATCAAAGATTGGTGGGTAGACACTAGTGCTACGAAGCACATGTGCAGTGACAAGACTAGCCTATCAAGAGGTTGAAAATGGTGAAGTTTCCTACATGGGAAACGCCTCAAGAGCTGTCGTGAAGGGAATGGGAAAGTTGTGTTGAAATTTACCTCTGAGAAACAACTTACTCTCATTGACATACTCCATGTACCTAAAATTTGAAGGAATTTAGTATCTGGATCTCTCCTGTCGAAAGGTGGTTTTAAAATTGTCTTTGAATTATCTAAAATTTGAAGGGTATGTGAGCGATGGTCTTTTCAAATTAAATGTAATCGCTTATACTTCTAATGAAATTACTACTTCTTCTGCTTATATCGTTGAGTTATCGAATATTTGACATGCTAGACTAGGACATGTTAATTTTCGATCCATGCAACGTATGATTAACTTAGAGCTACCTCCTAGATTTAACCTTGAAAGAGGAAATAAACGTGAAATTTGTGTAGAATCTAAATTTGCAAGTAAATCATTTAAGCCTGAAGAAAGAACAAATGAATTACTTGATTTAAAACACACGATTTATGTGAGCCGAAATTAACACCTAGTAGAGGAGGTAGAAAATACGTTTATTGATGATTTTAGTAAATATTGTTATATATTTTTGCTTCATACAAATGATGAGTCACAGTGTCTCACGACACTATACGGCACTACAGTGTACCGCATTCCACTATAGTGCATCGTGGCACTACAGTAGTCCATGTCAATCTCTGATTTAAAATCAGTGATTGACATGTGGCAGTTCAACATGTCACGTGACAATTTCTGTTAATTTATTATTTATTTTAATCAGATAAATATCTTGGTATTAGTTAATTCAAAATTAACTTATATGGTCATCCCTATCAACTAGCTTATCTGTTAGTTCAAATAACAAATTTAGTTGATTCAAAATTTATATTATTATCTCATAATAATTAAACATTAAATAATTCAATTAATCAATTCTTTATTAATTAATCATGCATAATTATATAATTGTCTCATGAATATAATTCTTTTTGCAAGTCAGTTAATTTTCTTATGTCCTGTAATATTCACACTCTAAACTGTATAGTACAGAAGTGACTTGGCGATCATGGACCCATAATCCTAAACTCCAATAAAGTAGATTATTAATTAAACTCTTAAATTAAATAATTTTATTTATTAATTCTATTATTACTCTACTATAAATATGAAATTGCACTCTTAGAGATTACATAATGTATTTACAAAGATATTCTCATGTAGTCCATTGATATAATCATTTCACGTAGTTCTGTCCTCCAATTATTAGTTCATAAATTAGACTTGGTCAAATTACTATTTTACCCTTCTAATTACCCATTGATCCTTAAGTACCATTAATTTTCTAGTGATGGCTAACTTAAAAATCGTATAAGTTTGAGCTCAATAACCATTCAGTTTCAGAATTAACACTTAAGAGAACCAATATACGATCCGTTAGGAAAGTTTAGATTCTAAATCTTATAAGAGCATGTTCATAACCTTTCATATCACTGAATCTCCAAAACAAAAGTCACTAGCTTGTTGCGTGTTTTACAAACAAACCTTAACAAGTGACTCAAAAGATCCAATAGACATGCATAGGAGTTCATGATTACTCAGGATTCAGACTAATATACATATTATTTCCAGGATTGATGTGTATTAAATATCTATGATAAACGGTAAATTAATAAATATATTAATCCACGTCGGTCTTGTCATATACAATCTTATTATATAAAGTATTTTCACTTAGATGTATATCCATATCAATGATCCAGATCTAAATCACATGCATTCATAATGATTAGTGAACCGTACTAGTAACCATCCATTAAAGATTTCTTACTTTAATATGTTACTGACAATTTTATTCATTATCTATGACCTTAATCATCTCGTACTTATACAAGATCATAGTCTCATTAATGAATATGAAGTTTTTAAATCTTTACACATAAATTATTCAATAATAATTCAAAAGAACAATTTTAAGAAAAATGTAATTGCATTAAATTTGATATTAAAATTTCAAAGCACATACTTTGAGGGCACTACGCCCAACAATCTCCCACTTGTCCTAAAGTAAATATGAAATCTCTCCCAACCCAATGTTTTGCACATGACCCTTAAATGGCTTAGCAGGAAGTGTCTTGGTAAATGGGACAGTCAGCTTTTAATCCTACATTATCTCTATAACAGTTAGATCACCTCAGTGTACGTCGACTTTCGACCATCCTTATCTGATTCAAAATTAGTATATTTATTGAGATTCAGGTCTCCACCTGAATAAACAAGTATATAACTTCTCGTTCTCTAGAGATACTTGAGAATGTGATTTACTACAATCCAATATTCTAATCCAGGATTTGATTGATAATGACTGACAATTCTCACCGCATAATAGATTTCTGATCTTGTACACAACATAACATATATGAGACTACCAACAGCTAAAGCATAAGGACCATTTATCATATTCTCTTCCTCCCGAGGTGTCTTAGGACACTAGTCCTTGGAAAGGACAATTTCATGTTTGATCGGTAGTTGACATTTCTTGGTATTTTCCATAGAGAATCTCTCCAACACCTTATCAATATAAGATTCCTAAGAAAGTGCCAAGAGCTTGTTCTTTCCATCTCTTAGGATTTGGATGCTTAGAACATAGCTCGTCTCTCTTAAATATTTCATTTGAAAATTTTCAACAAACCACTTCTTTACTTTTGATAAAGTTTATACATAATTTTCAATGAGTAGAATATCATCAATATGAAGAACTAAGAAAACCATTATCTTATATTTGATGCATTTATAAACAAAAATTTCGTCAACATTTTACTCGAAGTCATATGATTTAATAATCTCATCAAATGTAAGATTCAAAGATCTAGATGCTTGCTTTAATCCATAAATGGATTTAAGCAACTTGCACAATTTCTGATCTTGTCCCTTTTTCACGAACCTTTCTAGTTGCATCATATTGATGCTTTCTTCAAGAGAGTCATTCAGAAAAGCTATCTTGACATCGATTTTCATATTTCATAGTCTAAACTATGGATAAAAGGATACAGATATATTTTAGCATGGTTACAGGAGAGAATGTCTCTTCATTGTGCATAGCCTTTGGCTACCAGTCGTGCCTTGAAAGTCTCTATTTTCCCATCTACACCTCTTTTCTTCTTGAAAATCCATTTACATCCAATGTGCTTGACATCTTCGGGAGGATCTACAAGTTCTCAGATGGAATTAGAAAATAATGATTCCATTTCCTGATTCATGGCATCTTGTCATTTCTCATTTTCAGGATCATCTATCGCCTCTTCAAAGGTTAATGAAACGTCCTTATCAGTGTCAGACACTAGAACATGTTCTTATATTTCATAGCGAATAGGTTGTCTTACAACCCTCCCACTACGACGTTGACCGGGGTTTCCTAAAAAGGAACAGTGGTTTCTGTGGTTTGTCGTTTATCAGTTAGTGATGAAGGTGGTCTGATCTCATCAGACGCTAATTCTTTGAGAACTATTTTGCTTCGAGGTTTGTAGTTTTTCCTATGGCCATGTTCAAGGAATGTGTTATTTTTCGATACAAACACTTTTTGATCCTTGTTACTATAAAAGTACCCACCTCTAGTCTCTAGAGCATAGCCAATAAATATACACACTTCAGACCTTGAGTCTAACTTCCTAGACTTGGGTCTAAGAACGTGAGCTGGACACCTCCATATATGGAAATGACGCAAACTAGGTTTAGAGCCATTTCATAACTCTAAATGTTTCTTGCTTACAAAATTAGAATGCACTGCATTCAAAATGTAAGTTGTCGTTTGAAGTGCATATCTTAAAAATATGAGTGGTAATGATGAGTAGCTTAACAAAGACCTAACCATATCTAATAAGGTTTTATTCTCCTTTCTAAAATATCATTTTGCCGTGGCGTTCCAGGTGCTGTGAGTTGGAATAGAATTTCACACTCCAACACATAATCCTTGAATTCTAAATGCAAGTATTCACCACATCGATCTGATCAAAGTGTTTTCAATGATTTACCTAATTGATTTTAAGCTTCAGCTTTAAAGTCCTTAAACTTTCTAAAAGTTCCAGACTTTCTGTGCATTAGAAAAGTAAAATCATATCTACAGTAATCGTCAATAAAAGTGACAAAATGCTCATACCCACCTCTAGCTTGTACATTGATCGGTCCACTCACATCACTATATACTAGTTCAAATGGTTCCTTGACTCTTTAGCCATTTCCTGTGAAATGTCTCTTAGTCATTTTTATCTTAAGATAAGATTCACAAACAAGAAGAGTCTCAACTTTTAGTTCTCTCAAAGCACCATGATTTGTTAACCTAATTAACCTATCTAGATTAACATGTCTCAACCTAATATGACATTAATATATGTCATCATCATTATGAGAAAATCTTTGTCGTTTGTTACTTTTAGGATTTGCTACTTTAAACAATTCAGAATTATGTAACACATGTTTAGTTGGTTTAAGCATATACAGTCCGTTCGAAACATTAGCATGCCAAATATTAAATATATTCTTTGAAATAAAAAACTAATTATTAATAAAATAAACTTCAAAAGATTGCTCATGCAGTAACGAAAGAGAAATCAAATTTCTCGAAAATCCAGGAATAAAATAAATATTGTTCATAACGAGAAAATTATTTTCAAAATTAAGAGGTCTGCCTCCAATGTTTTCACTGACATGAACACACCAGTGCCAACTCTCATTATCACCTCGCCGTCAGTAAGCTCTCTTGCTAAATCAAGCATTTACAAAGAACATAAATAATTAGTGCTCTTGAATCCAATATCCAGGATGACAAATCATATTCCACTAAACAAGCTTCAAGTACAAGTAAATCACATTTACCTATCTTTTTTAGTTCGGAGAGATACTTGCAACCGTTTCTCTTCTAGTGACCTTCAACTCTATAGTGGAAACACTTTCTCCTAGGTTTGATGTTGCCTTTATTCTTCTTAGCCTTGGGTGATTTTTTTTTTGCTTTCTTTCCTCTTTTGTTCTTACTCTTATCCTTACCATTGTTCTTCTTCCTTTTGTTATTCTTAACAACATTGGAAGAAGGCTTTTGTTCAGTAACATTTGCCTCACACTCTTTGGGCTCCTATTGAGTGACTCAAAAGTCTGCAGTTCATTCAACATTGGGGTTTTATTGAATTGTAACTTGTTCATAACATCAATGGTAGCCCTTGATCAATGATCCAAGCATCATATTTGTTCATAACGTTTTTCGGACATCGTTAGCGAGCTTTCCAGCACATTTCTTAATAAGGACAAACTTGTGGTTTTCACATATTAGCATTAAATTTGAATTTGATTTCCATCTTATAATGTTATCACCGTTGATTTTTCCGAGTGCAATAAAAGCATGAACGAGGTAGCGCATGGTAGACATAATAATAACTGAAAAATAAAACATACATCATTCAATATAATTGAAATAAATATCAAGAATCGGAAAGTAACCGTGATGCATGAATGCAACATATTAAACACATAAATTTAACATTTACTAATCCACGAAAAGACAACCTAATCATTAGTGTGCCACCTTAGGGTTGTTCAGATTAATTTTAGACTATCTATGAGACATTATCATCCTTATTAATTAAAACTCAAAATACCTCATATTTTCTCTTTTAATAATAATATATCGCTTATTTGATCAAATCACAATTATCCACTCAAAGCTTATTGTGACTTTGTGAGTGTAACACATTATTTCGGGTTCCATGACTTGATTTAGAATATGCGGCTTTAGGGTCGGTCAAAACTAAACTACATCACTTAGTCCTGTCTTCTTAAGAAGTTCAACCTTGGTATTGATACAGCTCGAAACCTTCTTTAGAGGGATGAAAACAAAGCCATCTCGAGGCCCTTACCGTACTCACGCTGTTGTACTAATAATGGAGACCATAAGTTACATCGACATGTTAACCTTCCCCCACTCACTATTTTAGGATAATGTGTTTTTTTAACTAATCAATTAATTCCAATTTAATTACCAGTTAAAATAACTCTGAGAATGTAAAATTAATAGTTTTAAATGATCTAAGTTCATTAAACCTTCTAAAGAGCCTAAGTCAAAATTAGGTGAATTTAAAATAACTAATTAATTACATTCATCAAACTTTAATAAAACTCTTTTAATAAAGTTGGTTATCCTAAATGTTACTATAGTCTTTAGAGTGGCATGATTATCAAGTTTTAACTAATTAAAACCTAACAGTTTACATGCACTTGATTTCTCAAAATAATTTATATAAACATATTAAGAAAGTCCAAATCAATCATGTTTCTACCAGTGAGATGCATGATTAAATAAAACTGTATGGGGTTTCATGTATGATATGTGATCAACTAACGCATGGTCATGTTATCAATCAAATTAATAAATATTATTTAATAATTAAATAAACATATGATGAACTGAGTGACTATTGGATATTTCTAAATTATAACCTTTGAAAAATAGAAATAATTGTAAAGAGAACTTCAAGAATACATATTTCCCAAATAGCTCATTCTCCACATGAGGTCCATCTTCGTAATCTTCAAGCTTTGATCAAAACTCTTTTAATTAGGATAAACTATTTTTTCTAATTAAATAATCCTTTTAATTATCCTTTTAAAATTATCTGAATTTGATAGTCAAAATACAATTTGACGACGCATCAAACTTGGATCAAACACAATCAATTAATTAATTTTAATTAAAAACAATTAAAATCGACAATTATCCTTCAAAAAATCAAATTTCAAATTTTAAAATTCAAAATTGTATTTTGTTCAAAATCAAAATTCAAAATTAAAAGATAAGGATAGGATTTGGGTTTTTGCGCACATCGCATGGATAGGGTAACACGGTATCGGGGTTTCTACAAAACTTCCCTTGCAGTAACAACAATTGCCTCCAATGATAGGACTCTCCCACCGCCGCCCCTATCCACCGCCGTCACCACCGGCGGCGCCACTACTGGCGGCGCCACTACCGGTGGGGTCGTGTACTTTGATTTTTCCGACGATGCCGGTGCCGGTGCCGGAAATCTAATTTTCAGTGTCGGCACCGGAATTCCTTTGGAATTAATATTTTTTTCTTCCTCGTTCGTCTCGTGCGTTCTTCCTTTTCTCGCGATCGGAATTTTACAACACGATATTCAAATTAAAATTACAAAAACTACTAAGCCCAAAATGGCTTACACAAGATCTAAGGAAAATATAAAGAACAAAGCTTAAATTCAAAAGTCATCTTACAATTAACGATTAATCATTGACCATACATTCAAAAAACATACCATTCATTCATCATACATATCAAAATATATATTATGAAATATGCAAGAACACCCACCCAATATTTAAAATATAAATATACGAAGATCGCCCTGATACCAATTTTTAGAATTCAAGGCGACGCGAGGTGGAAGGCGTGGTGGTGTTTAAAAAAAATTATAAAACGATAAATAATCGCATCGTCACAGATCCCAAAGATGAACATTTTTTAATTGAAAAACACTTTTTCAAATAGGATTCCTTGTATATTTATATATCAAATTAAAGACATAGATGGACATAAATATACCTCTTGTAGTCTAATCAAACGTCATTGCAATACAACGATCTTGTTATCCCACAAATGATAGACTTCGAGATTCACACCACGATCTTCCAATTTAATTCTCAAATATAGTAGGACGTGTGTGGGCATGTAGAATATATCAAGAACACTTTCTGTCTCTAGATGCACTCAACACATGAGATCTAGAGATTTTTGAGAATGATTAATTTGTGAAACAAAACTCTCATAAAAAAAACAATTAAAACTTCTTCACAAAGCTTTTTGTTTAACTTTTAATCTCAGAGAGCTTCACCCCGTGATTGCAACTGTGTTCTTAGCACACTGAAGCCAATTGAATAATATCAATATATTTTATAGATAAATGACATATCAATTTTTTTAAGGATTTACATAAAATAGTAAATTAATTATAAATGTGTAATTAAAGTAGGACCCACTATAATTGTACAACACTACAATGCCACATGGAACTGCAGTGTGCCGTGAGGAGTTACAGTGTCTCATGACATTATAGTCTCATGGTACCATTGTAGTGCCGTGAGACACTACAAAGTGCCACGTCCCACTGTAGTGCCATGTGGCACTATAATAGTCCATGTCAATCTCTGATTTAAAATCAGTGATTGACATGTGGCAGTCTAAAATGTCACGTGGTAATTTTTGTAAATTTATTATTTATTTTAATCAAATAAATGTCTAGATATTAGTTAATTCAACATTAATTTATCTGATCATCCCCATCAACTAGCTTGTCTATTAGTTCAAATAACAGATTTAGTTGATTCAAAATTTAAATTATTATCTCATAATAATTAAACATTATCTAATTTCATAAATAAGATATTTTGTCTCACTTATCGATTAACACAAAATTAATCGATGCTATTATTTAATGATAATTTCCAAAAATTACATTAAATAATTTATTTTAATTAATTATACATAATTATCTCATAAATATATACTTACCCCATAAATATAATTCATTTTACTAGACAGCCTAGACTGTGTAGTACAAAGGTGACTTAGAATACATGAACCCATAATACTAAGCTCTAATAAACCATATATTAATTAAACTCTTTAATTAAATAATCTTATTTATTAATTCTATTATTATTCCACTATAAATATGAAATTACACTCTTAAAGATTATAGAATGTATTTACAGAGTATTTTCGTGTAGTTCATTGATATAATCATTTCATATAGTTTTGTCCTCCAATTATTGGTTCGTAAATTAGAGCTAGTAAAAATTACCGTTTTACCCTTCTAATTACCTATTGATCTTTAAGTACCATTAATTCACTAGTGAATAACTAATTTATCATCGTATTATAAATTTGAGCTCAATAGTCATTCAGTTCAGAATTAACATTTACAGGAATTAATATACGATGCGTTAGGAAATCTTGGATTCTAAATCTTGTAAGATCATGTTCCCAACCATACATATAACTGAATCTCCAAAATAAAAGTCACTAGCCTGTTTTACAAGCAAACTTTAACGAGTGAATCAAAAGATTAAGTAGACATGCATACGAGTTCATGACTACTCAGGATTGAGACTGATCTACATATAATTATCAGATTGATGTAAATTAAATCTTTATGACAAACGACAAGTTAATAAAGATATTAATCCACATCAGTCATGTCATATAATAATCTTATTATATAAAGTACCTTCACTAAGATATCTATCCACATAAATGATATGAATCTAAATCACATGCATTCATGATGCTTAGTATATTAGGGGTTATACCCTCAAAGCCTGGTATTGACATTTTGATATGAAATTTAATGATGATTACATTTTTCTTATAATTGTCCTTTAAATTATTGTTTAATAATTTATATAATATATAAAAATTTCATATTTATTAATGAGATTATGATCTTGTATTAGTACGAGAGGATTAAGATTATAGATAATGAATAAAATTATCATCAATATATTAAAGTATGAAATCCTTAATGAATGTGTGTGATCTAGATGTGAATATTGATGTGGATAGACATCTTAATGAATGTACTTTATATAATAAGATTATATATGAATGGACTGATGTGAATTAATATCTTTATCAACGTGTCATTTGTCATAAGAATTTAATACACATCAAATTTATTTGTCATATGTAGATTAGTCGGAATCCTTAATAGTCATGAACTCCTATATATGTGTATTAGATCTTTTTATTCACTCGTTAAGGTTTTTTGTAAAACATGCTAGTAACTTTTGTTTTGGAGATTCAGTGATATGGATGGCTAGGAACATGATCTTACAAGATTTGAAATCCAAGCTTTCCTAACAAATCATATATTAGTTCTCTTAAGTGTTAGTTCTGAAACTAAATAATTATTGAGCTCAAATTTATAATAAGATTATAAATTAGTCATTTACTAGTGGATTAATGGTATTTAAGAATCAATGGGTAATTAGAAGGGGAAAGTGATAATTTTGACCATTCTAATTTACGAATCAATGATTGGAGGACAGAACTACATAAAATGATTACATCAGTGGACTATATGAGAATACTTCTTATTTATTAATTCCATTATTACTCCACTATAAATATGAAATTGCACTCTTAGAGATTATAGATTATATTTACTTTTGCATAGATATTTATCTGATTAAATAAAATAATAAAATTGAAAATTATCATGTGGTATTTTAGACTGCCACACGCTAATCACTGTGTTGAAGCAGTGATTGGCGCACGACACACTACAATGCCGCACGACACTGTAATGTTGTACGACATTGCAGTGGCACATGTGTAAATAGTTTTATTATGTAATTAAAACCTAAACCTAATGAGACTTGACCTAGAATATAAATAGATAATATTTTATTGGCCTCATTAATCAATTAATCAATCAATCGATAATTGAAGCTCTGCGAATTCTTTAACTCTCCGTCAGAGTTCTGTCTCAAAAGTTCTTCTCCAAAGCTCTAGGTCTCATGTGTTGAGTACATCTAGAGATAGAAAATTATTCTTGTTCATTCTATGTGCCCACACACATCCTAGTGTTTAAAGATTAGTTTGGAATATCCTAGTGTGAATCTCACAAGTTTGTTCTTCTTGGAATTGGACGTTTGTTGTTTTTTACTATAAGATAGTGAGAACGCTTGATAAACTTTAAGAGGTAAAAATATTTCCTTGAATGTCTATTGGTCTAATGTATAGATATATAATGGATCCGTGTGAAAATTTATTTGTCACAAAAACATTTTTGGGACCTGCGATCTTATATCAAACTTTTCAATAATTAAAAATCTTTTCGCTATGCATCTGATGTGCCGCTGTTGCCAGTAGTTGCTCTCTAATGGGGTGATTTTCTCAGACTTTATAAGGTTAACAAAGAATCTTGTCGATCCTCCTCACAAAATGTTTGTCAAGGGAACTAATAAAGTAAACATTGAGAGGAATGAGACTAAAGTCTATTAAATTAATCATTCATGTGGTAACTTAACCTAGTTGACTGGAGATCTCAATATCTAGGTTCAATAGGCAAACTGACAGGAACGATTCACGTTGACACACTGAGAAACTTATGGTTTCTTCCTGTCCCTATGATGTAAAAATTGTGTTTTGTCTGTCGACGTAAAAGGGTATACGTAAGTATTTCGTGACATAAATGTTTTGCTTACAAGAGGAGTAGTGACAGAATACTTTTAATCTTTGTCACCTATATGAGAGTAGAAGTGCAGTCGCTTCTATGAGAGGTCTCAATGGCTTAACTTCTCTAAAGCTCTCAAGAACGCAAGATTTGTTCAGGATCAAAATGAACAAAAATGTATGAACTTAGATGAATTAAGAGAAGATATGTGTGAAATTTGTTGTCTCGGTTTATCTCAGAGGAAGTTCAGCTCAAGAACGCAGTTTCACTGTTCTTCAAAATAAATGCGACAAATTCTCACTACGGAAGGTTCAAGTTCAAAAGACAACTCTCCTTATGCATCTCTCTCCCATTGTTGTTGTCTAGTTATGACACATTTCATTAATGTGGAGGATTGTTGGAAAATGTTGGGAAAAATAAGAGGACAAATGGTGTGTGAATGAAAGTGTCAACCAAGTGTGGGAATTTTGTCCCACATTGGAAATATGAAAGAAGCTATAAGGGTTTATAAACTTAACACTAGTGCCTCAGGGTTAGCCCCAATGGACATCCCACATTTTGTGGGGAAGGGAGGACCTAGATGGTACATGGTCCTCCCCCCCCCCCCTCACACACGCACGCCACCTTCCATTCGACCGGCCGGCTCGCCATGGCACGACCTGGCTTGGCCTGGCTCAGTTCGGTCTAGTCCAGTCTGGTCAAAGGATTAATTTTTTACTAAAAATTAATCCTTGGAGAGGGAGGCTTTGAATTTGTCAAAGTAGTCTCCAACGTTTGGCTTTGAAACAGTCAAGTCAAAGCACTAAGCCTCTCCAACGAAGTCCCCAACGTTCTTACGTTCCTCATATCGTACAACAACTTATCTAGAGATGTTTTGCACGATTTTTAACTGCATTACTTGGAGATCAAACAATCCCCTCTATAAATAGAGGTATTGGACATAAAGCAATTGATAGTTCTCAACACATTTCACTACACTGCTCCATTGCCATATAGAGATTACACTGTTTCATTGCCATAGAGAGATTACACTGCTATTTCACTTTTCCATTGAGACTGAGAGACAAAAATATTGAGAGTTCCTGCTAGAAATTGAGAGATTGATTGATTTTCTCAATTTAAGATTGTTGTATATTACAGAGGCAATCGTCACAGTCTTTAAGCACCATGTGGAGAACGAATATTATCTTTAGGACATTGCATTCGTGCAATCCTCAATCTGAATTATTTCATTTATTTTAGTTGTATTTCGGTTTATGTCAATTGTAATCGTCGTTTATTTTTTGAGTTATAATCGTCGTTTATTTTTCGAGTTGTAATCGTCGTTTATTTTTCGAGTTGTAATTGTTGCTTGATAATCAAATTATTATCGTCGTTTTGAGTTGTAATCATTCTCAGCGTATTGTTTATGCAAAATTCGTGTTCCATTTCCACCGAGATTCGAGTCGTAGTATCACAATCTTTGTAAAATTCTCAACTTTAACAGAAGTAAAAAGTATTGTAGCGATACTGAAAAATATATAGTTTCGAGAGTCAGTTGATCCTTAGATCACCATACATGAGACTCACAAGTGACGATCCACATAACCTAGGATACCGGTACTCTACCGCATATTTTTCACGATGAAATCATCAATATCGTTTAGCATCGTTAACGAGTGGGGCCAGGATGTCCCGACTAATTCTGAAAGGACATCCCGACATGTCCTGACAGGATGTTGACTAGTCAACGAGATAGAATCGTCCCGTCTCGGAGTAAAAAAAACCACCACAATCTCGTCTCGCTGGATCGACACTCAGGAGGGCCCTCAGAGCTAGATCGACACTCAGGAGGAACCTCGGAAGAGGTCTCGAGATGGAATGACAGTGTCGCTATAGAACGTTGAGTATTTTTTTGAACTATAATATGTCATAAGAAATAAATTTTAATATTAATCCATTTATACAAGCTAAATGAGGGTCCAAGTTCCAGATTGTGAGACCGGTATTGCCAGGACGGCTCAAAAATCTTTGTCCGACTATACATATTGAAAACGGGATAAAGAATCTCAAAATTTAAGTTCGAGACGGGAATGATCCGCCAGGAAGGAATGGAATGAGGCAAGATTCATGGTTCTATGTATTTTGACGAGGGTTAAATAACGCTATTAAAACACGTGAGGAATTAACCCAATGGAGCATTCAACGGCCTACCCACCTCGTTCGTCCACTAGCGCGTGGGTATAATACACTCCCAAGCGCGCTTTTGCCTGTCTTCTCAATATCCCCTCCAACACGAAGAAAGCTTCAAAATAAACCAACCTATGCGCATTGCGCACCCTGTCCCCAGTCGGCCTCTCATATCCGCGACTCACCATTATCTTTCTCTCATTTTCATCTCAGAGAAGTTTCCTAAGCCTCAATTTCGATCTCACACTCTCATCTCGTTCTCTCTGCAACAAATTCCAGCATTAACTGTAAGACGATCTCTTTCTATGGCATCCGATAACGTGTCCACCTTGTCCAACGCTGATGACGAGAAATACGGATTTCGGAGATCCGAGATGTATCAGAGCAATCTCGCCGGAACCGTTGACCCCTATGACCGTCATGTCTTCCTGTGCTTCCAGAGTCCCGAGGAGTGGGGCCCGCGTGTTGAGGATTCGGAGGCCGATCTGCTTCCTAAACTGCTCTCCTCGGCTGTCAAAGCTCGCAAGAATGATATCACCGTGAAGGTTAGCTATGGGGTGCACAAACTGCGATTAATCCATATGATGTGGTGTTTTTTTTTTGTAGTTATTGAGGTTTCGATTTGGTTTAATGGACTAATGAGTTCGTTGACCTGGTGCCTTTTTTTTTCATCCTTGATTTGCTTTGGTAGACAAAGCTGACAGTATGCGAGGGGCGGGAGGGGACTGAGTTTTCAGATGGAGACGTGTTGATTTTCCCTGAAATGATCAAATACAGGTACATCATCTTGGATTAGCCTAGGTCTCGTCGTTGTTTTCGCTGGTTGTTCAGAAAATGATGTATTAATAATTAACTATGGAATTCGGTAATTTATAACTCTTCACATAGATTTGTGTATATTTTGTGGGACTGTTGGAGTTGAGTCTTTATCTTCAAATATTTGTGTTGACTTATTGAATTTGCCGATTCCCTCAGTAGTCTTTAGATAAAGTAATAATTCATTTAGGATGATACATAGCTTTCCCTTTTGAGATTTCCTGATTCCTTATTTTCTGAAATGATTTGACTTCCGGAGATCTACAAAGTTGATTTATCATATTGATGATCAATTTTCTAGTCATTTATATTGAGCGACAGCCTCTAATCGCTATTATGTTGTTTGCCAGTTCTTGTTTCTTGCGGTTTGGTAGGGGAACTTTGTGGATTTCCCATCAATTTTTGCCGTAATTCTGACATTTTATGTGGGAGATGGTATCATGTTCAATTAGTTTTCTCCTTTGAGTTCTTTAAAGATGACTTATTTTTGTTTGTTGATCAAGAGGTTTGAAGGAGTCAGATGTTGACAGCTTCGTTGAGGATGTATTCGTGAATAGTAAACCGTGGGCTTCTGGAGCACAGGAGGTTTTGTCTGGCTCTCATGTATTTGTGTGTGCTCATGGAAGTAGAGATCGGAGATGTGGTGTTTGCGGACCCATTCTCATTGAAAAGCTTAACGAAGAGATTGAGTCACGAGGACTGAAGGATCAGGTCTGGGTTAGCCCTTGCTCACACGTTGGGGGCCACAAATATGCTGGGAATTTGATTATATATGGCCCAGGGCCTGATGGAAAAATTATGGGTCATTGGTAAGATATGTATCTTTGTTGATTGACGCTATTCAGCAACATATTTGGAAATTTATGTTATAAACTAAACTAGGATTAAATTGTTTTTGTTCATTGCAGGTATGGCTATGTAACTCCAGAAGATGTTCCCGAATTGCTTGATCAGCATATTGCAAAAGGAGAGATCGTAGAAAGGCTTTGGAGGTTTGTATATTGGTTTTGCATTATCTAATCCTGTCAGCTATACACTCTTGAGTAGTTACTCCTCCAATCTTGCGTGCAACACTCTTAAGGAGCATAAGCCGCGTAGTAGTTATTCTTCTTCCTTGTCAGGTTGTATGCATAAAATATATTATTTTTAGTCGGGCCATATTACAAATTCGAATGAACACAAGAAATAAATTTAAGACTCCACTTTCTCTAATAAGTATATCACGTAAATGCGCTACCAAATGTTCACATGCATTATAAGCCATCTTTGTGTGTCATGAGCCATTGTTCGCGCTCGTTTGACTAAGTCTTTCCCTGCATACTTAGTTGATGACCAGATGCAGTGATGTAATGAGATCATTAAGTACCTGGCTGACTTTCTTTGGCTTCTGATGCTTTATTTAAATGACCTTGCTTGATTTGTCACTGCCGGCATGCTTATTAACCATATGATGTACACTTAAAAGGTCCAAACACTTGTAAAATCAGTTGTTTCATCTGCATTTTCCCTAGTGGATGAGATTTATCCACGTTTATTTTCATAAATTCTGTCCAAGGAAGGAATATGAAAGCAACATAACATTTGCAGGGGGCAATTGGGGGGGAATACTGATGAAGGTAAAAAGGAAAAAGGCCAGGAGCATAAGCTTCCAAATGGAGAAGGAATCAAAAGCAAGAACACGCCTCAAGAAAATGGTGTTCAGAGCAACAAGGAAACTGTAACTGGTTGTTGCCAGGGTGCCAATGGGTTTACTTGTTGTCAAGATGTAAGCACCAAGAAAAGCAGTGAAATTAAAGCGAAGGCAGAAGAAATTTCAGAAGCACATGGCAAAAAGAAGCTCGGGAAACTATCATGCTGGGTAGGAACATGGGAGCAAAGTGATATTCTTGCTGCTGCTGCAGTAGTTGGGGCTGTGGCAACTGTTGCTGTGGCCTACAGTCTCTATAGAAGGTCAGGTTGAAGTATGCTCTATGGTAATCGTCATTTGGTATGCTTGTGGAAGTCTGTGCCTGTTTTCTTTTGTTTGTAGGGAGACATAATGACTTTGGGATAATAATCAAATGAAGCATGTTGATTGAGAATGATAGGCACACGTTCTTATTAGCAGGATATGATGAATTACTAAAGTGTAGGCAATTTCAAGATTCTTCCCTTCATGTCTGAAGAAACAAATATATACGTTCAATACGTTGGGTGTATGTTATTCATCGTAATAATTTAAATGATTATATTCTGCTTGATTTTTTATCTTCTTTCCTTTTACTGTATATATAACTTATGTAATGCAATAATATTATTGTTATTTATAATGCTTTTTCTTTACTGTCTTGATGGTTTATCATTTAATCAAGTGGTCAATGTGTTTGAGCTTATCTTTGTACTGGATTTGCAGTATGATTTGTTTTAGTTAAACGGCCATTCACGTGAATGTGGTTTGGTTCTATATTGTGTTGAGTTTGAGTCACTCCTTTTGTATGTCTTCTGACAGGAGAGGGATTTGCTCCCTTGATCTGGGTTGTTGAGCTCAGATCTCGATGGCACAGATCCTGACACAAGCGCCAATAAAAGGAGAGTTTGTCATCTTTTTTCGTATTTTAGCTAGATCTGATTTGGGCCGTCAATTTTCAGCAAAGGTTGTAAAAAAAGACTAGATTTAGGAATACTGGTTTTGGTTAGCCAGAAAACTCACTTATGTGGTACCTTCCTAATGTAAAAGAGTTTGTTATCCTTTTTCTTATTTTAGCTAGATCTGATCTGGGCCGTCAATTTTCAGAATGAACAGCCCAGATCAGACGTAACCTCCAACATGACGAGATCTGGATCTATCTATACCTTGTGTTATGTCAGTCCAGAATATATATTGTTGATATTTATCTTATAGGAATCTCTAGTGATCAGTATCAATCATACAAAAGTCACGTTAAACAGGAGAAGATCTCGATCAAACTAAAACTTCACGTCATAACTAATTAACTCCTGCGATCCAGCCGTTGCCACTATGAGTAGACAGCAAAGTTGTAAAAAAAGACTAGATTGAGGAATACTGCTGTAGGTTAGCCAGAAAACTCACTTGAGTGGTACCTTCCTAATGTAAAAGGATTGATCTTGATGCTGCATGTCTAGCCCTAGCCAGGCTCTTTGCTCGCGTTTTAGCTTTCATCACCTCTTGCTGCAACAGCTGCAATAGTCATGAAACTTGGCACATAGTCATGAGTCGTCTGCTTCACGACGATGCTTGAGGAAAAGCTAGTCTTGCCAATTCGGTTTATGTATTGCTTGTCTTACTTGATTTAAATATCTTCTATCAAAACTAAATTACTAGGATATCCAGATTTCTTATTGTTGACTCTAATGGAACATTGATGATTTCAATTTTAGATCTTAGCATGTGTTCCCTATAAAAGAATCAGCAATGGGAAAGCAAAAACCTCGGTAGAAATGAATTAGATATCAATAAGTAGCAATTAATTTATTTATTTTCACCAATAGATAACATGATTACGACAATTTTTTGGACACTATATATGAAAGTATGATGTCTGTGTAGAATATGAGTCATTAAAGTGACGAAGATTTTGGTTTTAAGGGATAAAGTTTTGAAGGATGGACTCCATTATTGATGATTACATATCTTGAAAATGTAGTGTGGGAAAGGAAATTCAAGATATAATAATTAAATAAGATTCATTGCAAAAGGCCAAGATGAATGCATCACTTTGCTTTGGTTTTTTTGTTAGGAATGGGTAGGATTGGTACAAGTGCATCTCTATCTTCAACTTCAACTTTGCTTTTGTCTCTTTTGAAAGATGCTAAATAGATTAGCTGGTGCTGTTCTCCACATTATTTCATCCCTTCATGGTCATTAACCCTCCCTCCCATTACATCAAAGTTTGGAACTTTTTTATGTGGAAAACTAGTTTGAAGTATGAAGGTTGTTGGATCCTTGATACTTCAATGGCTGCTAATAGCTAAAAAGTACTAATTTTTTCAGCATTAAATTACAAATTATAATAACCCACCAATCCCAAAGGTGAATTAATCTATTTGGATGCATAAATTGAACCTAAAACAACAATGATTTATAAATTAAAAAAAACACACGCACACAATTTCTAAAGGTTTATCATTCTGGAACAAAACTATAATAGCTTTTTGGTGTGCCAATAACTCTCTCGCGAATAGAAAATTATAAAAAGAGAATCTTTCATGTGGAAGAAATAAATATCTAATCTAAATAGTTTAAACTTCTTAACTAATTCTTTAAGTGAACCAGTTTGAGTTATGTTAACTCGGATTACTCATGTTAAAATATATATTTGACAAAAATAAACGTAATTAAGTAAAAGTGTGGTGAGTGAGATTTAAAAAAGAGAAAATTAATAGAAAACGTTGGAAATGAACAAGGGTTATATTGACAGGAAAAGTATCTAATGAAAAACAACAAACTTAGATGATTCTTGGCCACAGCCTGTCAATGCAAAGGAAAATTCCGTGTCTAATCATATTATTATTCCCCCAAAACACTATTCTGTACAAATAATATATATTTTAATGATTCTTTAATTGGTGAATATAAAATAATTTAGAAATTTTATTTTTGAATTATAATTGGTGTTTGATAAAAAAATCAAATATAATGATCAACTAAATCAAGTTGAATGAATACACTTACACACAAAATGCGTAAATTCGAATCATCTTTAACCATTTAAATTTTAGATCAAATTTTATTTAATTAAATAATATATCAATCATTTATAAATTAATATTTTATCAATCATTATAATTATTTATTAAATTAATCTATTAATTAATGAAACCACACTAATCAAGCAAACCTTTGATCATAACATAGTTAATCTCTCTTTTGAATTTTCATGTTCTGAGAAGAACATCAGGTACACTGTACACGCATGATGGATGTCGTGAATTTATGTGAGTGAGACAAAATCTTGACCTTACGTTTGATAAAGAACGGACCAGATTTAAAGAAGCTACAAGGTAGATTTGTTAGTGTTGGGAATCTAAAAATAAAATCTCTGTCTGTAATTATGTATATTTTGATTGGTTAATTTTTTATATTTTTTGTTTTGCATATATTCATTCACTTTTAATGTCTTTAAGACTTTGGGGGTTTGGATTTTTGGAAAAGTAGTGGGGAATCTTTCATATATGACCCCAAATCCAAATTATCAATCATGAAAAAAATAAAATAAAAATAAAAACATGTGGAGTCCTGCTTCAAAATATAATCAGTCTATAACAAATGTGATATGATTGGTGGATCAAAACCGTTTAAATAGAAAAAGTACAACTCATATCAATTGAACTGGTCAATCAAATACGATTTATCTAAAAATGCAGTTATTCCATTTAAACTTGGCTTCTTCACCAGCCTTAGGAAAATATTATTATGCACAGATGTACGATCGTGTTTTTTTTTTGTGAAAACGTAAGACATGATTTTAATCTAAATAAAATCCCTCTTATTTTTTTTGTTTCTAATAATTTTCATTTTTCATCTCCAAGAGACGAGGCTACATGATGGTGAAGGGGGCAATTGCCGCCTTTAACTTTCTAATTTTTTTTATATTTGTGGTAATATATATTAATTATTATGAAAATATAAATAATATATTATTTGACCCCTTTTTAAATTATAAAATGACTAAGTAGTATGTTATTGGTCCCCTAATTTTATAAAATTATTGAATTATATATTATTTGCATTCTCACGTTTATAAAATGGCTAGTTAACACATTGAAAATTATAAAATTAAGTTGTATTAGACTCATTACCATTTTTTAGAAATAAGTTTCCTTTTAAGTATAAAATATAATATAAAGAGTATTTTTTGTTATTATTATGCAAAATAATGGGGGATATCATAACTTTTTGCTCCCCTTGCAAAATTTTCTGGCCTCACCCTTGATTATGCATACTAAACTCTGGCTTATCATAAAAAATACTTGAACTTTATGTCATTAGCAAGTATATCTAAATTTAAAGATGTACTTTTGAAACCTCTAAATCTTGGTAAATAAAAATATAATATCATTTTGTTAGCTTGGACCTTACTTTAATGTTAAAAGAATCGCATGACAGTCGTGTAAACAATATTTTTATGAAAAAATGACACGATTTTCTCATTAAAGAGGCGATTACGTGATTTTTTTTAACAATTTTAAAATCCTGTTAAGATCAAACTTAAAAAAAAGGGGTATCGTTATCTATTTATTAAAATTTAGAGGCTTTATAAGCTATTTTTAAAGTTTAAAGAGTACTTACATATGGGGGAGCTTAATAGATGGATTTACAATAGTTAAATACATTTTCAAAAGAGTACAAACTTTTCTAACAAATCGTGTTGATTTTCTTAACAAAAAATGACTCGTGATATAAACTAATAATTGTATTTTCTAAAACTGCCTAATAATTATATTTGAATTATTCTATGCCGATTAAATTTTATTGACAAAATGATGTGTTAATAATTCATATATTAATTTGATAAATTATTTTAACAAGAGATAAAATATTAATTTATAAATAATTTACAAATCAATTTATCAATCAGAACTTAGTTATAACTTAGTCAATATATAATTATTCATTATATTATTTTTTGAAACTAATATTTATAGAATTATTCATTGTATTTTTCTTGAATGATTATGGAGGCTAAAATTTATGAAAATTGAGTGGGAAAATGGTTTAATCTGACATGGCAACGTTTAATGCCTATAAAAGTGGAGGTGGACCAATTGCTGAATAGCATTGCAACTAAAAAGACAGAACGACCAGAGAATCCAATGGCCAAAATTAAAAACTTCATAATTTTAGACTTGTTTCAGTTTATTTCTATCGGATATCCTCTCTCTCTCCGTGTGTGAGAGAATAGATAAATGTTATATTTAAAATCGTAGGCGTCAGCGTAAGGTTATATAAACAAAGTCATGGACTTTCCGCCAAGTCGGAGTTGGTGGCTGCTTATCCTCCAAACCCGAAGCCGATAACATTTTCTTTTGTTCTTCATAAAAAATCAATTGCTACAAATGTAAGCCAATGCCAACCCATATCTTTTTCTTTTTAAATTGCTCACTGATTGTTCATTTCTGAGTTCATTCTATCTCTTGTTTGTTTCCTTATAGCCATAATCGGGTTTGAGATTTTTTGGGGGATTTCAGGGATTTGATTTTAAATGTGACTGATTTTCATGTATAGAAATATGGGTTGGTGAAAATTTTCTTGTTTGTTTTAGATTTCTTGTGGGTGTGTTTGGTGGATGAGAAAAATTGAATGGTTGGATGCAGCTGGAGTGGAGAAAGGGGAAAGTGAACCCATTTGCTAGTAAATCAAGGGCGAAATTACGATTGCGGCCGATGCCGGTTAATTTGGTTCACGATGCCGATGGATTACCCAGGGTTATTTTAACCGAGCCAACTGGTTCTTCAGCTGAGGTTGGCTCAATTTGCCTTCTCTTCTTCTTTCCATCTTTCTTTTTGGGGTTTTTACAGTGTCATAAATCTCATAATTTTGAACAATTACAAAAAGTTTACTGTTTACCAGAGAGAAATTTATGGCGATGCAATTCATTCTGTGATTAGATGTGAAATCAAGTAGTTATGACTTACGTGTTAGAGCAAGAACTGTTGACTTGAAAACGATAGAGACTAGAGAGGTGTTAGAGTAGAGCAAGAACTTTCAAAGAGACTTAACCTTGATACCTGATAGTCATGGCAGACAATTAGATTTTGGATGACGTTGGGGTGAAGTGTCGCGATTAAAGAGGACATAGAAGGTTTTTGAAGATGGTGAAATTGGATATATATAGTCTGCCATCTTTTGGTGATCTGTCGTTGCTCTGCCTTTCAGAAGCTTTATCTATTTTGAAATGTCAAATTGAAGTAGTGAACCTCTGGTAAGTCTTGATTAGGCTTCCAGCTTCCTTAAGACTTGATTTATTTGATGAACTTAGGAAAATGAATAATGATTGTCTTATGATAGGCTTATGAAATATGACCTCACCATAAATGTTGTCTAACTCATGAAAATTGTTTCAGGTACTTCTGTATGGTGGGCAAGTCGTTTCCTGGAAGAATGAACGAAGAGAAGAACTTCTTTTCATGAGCAGCAAGGTATGAAAAACGTCTTTTCTTTGTGTATGTGTGTGTTTGGTTTTGAGAACACTTTGAGAAGTATATGTTCTCACTACATAAGATTAAGAGGGCTTTCTATTTTGCAGGCTATATGGAAAGCACCCAAAGCTATTAGAGGAGGAATACCGGTCTGCTTTCCGCAGGTTACGTTTTGTGAATCTCTGATAAATAAATAGCCATTTTCTTTAGGAGGCGTTTGAGTTTTAAATTCTAGAATGACCATGTTAATTGAATTGATGGAAAAACATGATTGATTTGTTTGGTTGTGCATAATACTCTATAAAATAATTGATGTAAACTTAGGATTTGCTATGTTCGATATAGTTGTAATTTCGTGATAAATCTGTGAAAAATAATGTTGGAGGTAGTTCAATTGCCTCCTCAGGATTTGTTTTGCCTTGGTATTTCTGGATTTTGCTTCTCTTTTTGGAGGCAATTCAATTACTAGGAGGATTGCAGCCCTTGTTTACTTGTACGACAGACACTTAATGCAATCTTAATACCAAAATGTCTTGCAGTTTGCAAACCTTGGTTCATTGGAGCATCATGGATTTGCTAGGAATAGAATGTGGTCATTGGATGATGACCCTTCACCCTTACCTCCAGCAAGCAACCAGTCTACGGTGGATCTGATATTGAAATCAACAGAAGAGGACGTTAAGACGTGGCCACGTAGGTATGGTATCTCTTTCCTTTGCCAATTTTCATCTCATGGTGTATATAAGACAGTGTCTTCATCGCTCCTGAAAACCCATGAATCTCCTCGTGTCAATATTTTTGCAGCTATGAGTTACGGCTCCGTATATCTCTGACTGCTGGAAAGCTCACCTTGATCCCCCGCGTGAGAAATACAGATAACAAGCCCTTCTCCTATACGTTTGCACTTCGCAATTACTTTTCTGTATCGGATGTCAGGTAAGTATGCCTTTTGTTGATGGTGGTAAATTGAATTAATGAAATATTTAATATGTGAGTTTCCCAGATACGCCATTGTTATTCATTTCAGAAGGATGGTGGCATGATGATGTTTAATTTGCAGTGAAGTGCGCGTGGAGGGCTTCGAGACTCTTGATTACTTTGATAATCTCCTTCGTGGTGAAAGGTTCACCGAACAGGCAGATGCAATCACGTTTGATGGGGAGGTACTGTGTTATATAGTTAGATAAGAGAAGCTATCTGCTAAAGCATCAGTTCTGACAAACCTCGATTTATCTATAGATTGATCGAATGTATGTAAGTACCCCGACGAAGATTGCTATAATAGATCATGAGAAAAAGAGAACCCTTGTATTGCGTAAAGACGGGATGCCAGATGGAGGTTCAAATTCTCTACTTTTATTAGTATATCTGTGTGCTATATATTTATGTACCAATATACTGTTCTTTCTTAGTTGCTCTAAAGTTACCTGGATTTCTCAGGTGTATGGAATCCTTGGGACAGAAAGGCGAAAGCCCTTCAAGATTTGGGGGATGAGGATTACAAAACCATGTTATGCGTGGACTCTGCTGCTATAGAAACACCGATAACGTTGAAACCGCTTGAGGAGTGGAAGGGACGCCAGGAGCTATCTACCGTGTCGTCGAGCTACTGTAGCGGGCAATTGGATCCTCGAAAAGTTCTTCAAGGCTTTCACTGATGATGTTGTAGCTGTATTAAGTTAAGGTCTTCTTGTAGCTATATTTGAACAGTCTTATTAAGAAAGAACGCGCATAGTTTTGCATGGTCTACTAATATCTTTTGCTCAAAATTTTAGCAGTTGAGCAACAAGAACTTTGTTTTACTTAGTGTTGTTGCTGTATCAATGGTAATCGACCTCTTATTTTGTATCTTAAACGCTATTGAAATAATGGGTAACTATTTATGTCTTTGGTACTTCTTATTGAAGGCATTGTCTAAAAAAGAAAAATATTATGTAATATTGTGGTTAGTTGCTAGCGCAAATCGTCTCACAATCTCACTCGTTATGGAGTAATACTATTTATGCATTATGGTGTTTAATATCATTGTTCATAGAAAAAACTTCCCTCTTTATTGGCTAGGAGATAATCTCTACTTACAATCAATTGGGAGAATTTCTGAGTTTAATGTGATTTTTAAAAAAAATTCTAAAAATAAGGTAGTTTTGAAACTAATTCCAAAACTAAGGTAGATTTAATCACGTTGGAAGGTGTCTTTTGCAAGGACGCCTTCAGTGCAGAAGTTGGCACATGCATACAAAAATCATCAACAACATAACCTGCATAAAAAAATCATCCATCCTGTAGAACATTTTATGACTTTACCACACATTCTCAATGAACAGCGTATATTTTTAACAAATTTTATGATTTTACATTTTATATTATTCTACAAAAATCTAAATACAAAAAATATAATTCAATCACGTTCCACACGTGGTCGTCTTCTCATTCTTCTTGGGCATTTTTCATATGTTTGTAGTTGAGTTACTTGTGATGATGGACCTTCATCCATAATAGTTGTTGTTGCACTTTCTTCCTCTACAATAAACAGCGTGTCTTACTCCACAATATGTGGGTCTTCATCTACAATATGAGCATCTTCCACAATAGGCGAGTTTTGGGCACGTCTTCTACCTCCTCCTCCAGGAGCACTAGCTCGTCCTCCTCTACGCCGTTGAGGTTGATGAAATGGTTTAGAATTGGAACCAATTTGAGTCGCTGACTCACCTCCAAATATATAAAAGGTCGGCGGCGTGTATGGCTCTTGCTGAGACATAAATGGTTCGAAATATACCTAGGGTTTGAGGAGTTCTTGTTAGTGATTTGAGAGATTGAGAATTTTTTTTATGAATGAGAGTGAGATAAGAGAGAGAGAGGGTATAATGCCGGTGAAATGACAGTAAACTCCGACGACAATCGACGGCAAACGGCGGCGAGGAAAGGTGTTCGCGGGTTGATGGGCTTTTTGTTTGTGGGTTGAGGCTAAGGCAGAACCGCTTCTGCTTTCTGTACCGTGATTTTTAAAGGTAGCGTTGAAAGCGTCTTTTATAAAGACGCCTTCTACTTTTATGAAGGCGTCTTTACAAAAGACGCCTTCTACGTGGCCTTATTTGTGGCCACGCAACCACGAAGACGTCTTTTGTAAAGACGCATTCGTCTTAGCTGTACTATTCCACCTTACTTTTGGAATTAGTTTCAAAAGTATTATATTTTAATTTTTTTTAAATACTATAGAATACTCAAAAATCCGAATCAATTGAATGTCTATGAAAGTCAGTGTGACTCATTCACATTAATGTGGAAACAATATTAGAAGAGAGAAAGTAACAATTTTTAAACAACCCATTACTTGTAAGTAGAGACTCTCTTCTCACTAATGGTAGAGTTTTTTCCTTGTTCATATGGCATTAAACACATATCACATGGACTCATTTTATTGGCACAGATGGTAAAAATCATCAATATCTTTATGTCATGTAGGTCTGCATATGAGAAAGGACAATAATTATCTTCTGAACAGGTCATAAGGAGTTTCTCTTGATCACTTACGTGGCCTAATAAAAAATATCATATGTTATGTCATTTTTATTTAATGCTTGACTAAAATTGCGATGGGTTCTATTTAAAATATTTTATTCAATTGGGCCGACCGTAATTTAAATTAAATATAAAAAAATAGTACATGATCTTTGTTGGGTCACGTCAGTGGAAGTATTATCCTATGAGAAATGGTATATACAAAAAATGTTCAAAGTATTAAAAATAAGTAATTTTCAGAGTTTGGTTCTGCGTTTTATTTAATTTAGAAAGTAAAAGAAGTAACTAAATTTTGGAATGGATCCCCTCCTCACATTACTCGTAACATGAGAGGTTATGCACATGCAATCTAGGTCAAATTTAGTTGGAATCATGTTTTCAAGAAACTAACACCAAGAAAGAGTTTGTGAATACTTCGTCTAGGAGTACTTAAATGCATTAAAAGTGTTACGTCAAATCATATGCACTTAACAAATATTATTTGAAACACATTTTGATATGTGGAAATACTTCTACAAAAAACGTATGTTCTAACGTTTCTTAAAATATTTTTACATGTATATGAATATGCTTTAAAATCTATATTATATATAAAAGTGTAGAAGTTGGATAAACATTTTTTACCAATCCTACCCCTAATTATTTTTAAAAAAAAAATTATATTATCTATTCAATTTATTTATTATCTCAATTATTCATATGAAAACCCTCCAATTGTTATTCATATGTATAGACATATGAATATGTTGCATTTAAATTACATAAACAGTAATAGAGTATAAATGGTTTTAGAAGAACAATGCTATTGAATTATATCTAGTTTTTCCAATTATTGTTTTAAAATTAACGATTATGAGTACTAATTATAAACATGAATGTTGCAATTTATATGATTACTAACAATTGGAGGGTTAAAAATAAGTAAATACTAATTTCAACTCAATTGGATCCCTCCAAAAATTATATCTATTTCATTATTTCTAATAGGTAAAAAATCAATTTTATTTCTCTAATTAAAAATCTTAAGTTTTGTAATTGATGTTATCTAAATGATGGTCAATATAACATATAACGGTAGAGTTAATTGCTAGATCAAATATAATTGTAACCTATAATTGATGAATACAAAATAAACTATTCTCACATGATGAATGGATAATAAAAATTCTTTTGTCTCACTTTGTGTCCCCACATCTGAACACACATATGAAGATATAAAATATACGTTTCCACCGTGGTTTATACTTCTAATTTATAGTTTATGTAATATTTCATATTCAATTTTTTGTTTCATTTTTTCTTTATCTAGAATGCATCTCATGTTCTTAATTTGTTTTAGAGTTGTTCACATAATTTATCTTTTATATTATTTAGTTTGTTAATAATCAATAACAATTTATTAAAATATAATTGTCTTTGTTATATCAAATGGATACTTTTTTTTGTTATTTGTCAAGTTTTCTACCAACGTGCAACGCACGTGCTTTGGATCTAGTACATGTATGTGCTTCTTAGAAAAATCTACGACGTCATTGTAAAGGAATTTTTTCCTCTAAAATAGAAAATATCAAGAGTAGAGAAAATAAACACGAGAGTAAGTTATTTACAATGGCTTGTATTCGATGATGATTCAGTTTACGATTTGGCATGTATTTATAGGCTTGTAACACAACTTAATTCCTGAAATAAAGTGAGAATAAACAGAATATTCTTTGAGATTGAGTTTATCTTCCAGGATTTGCTTCATCTTTAGATGAATAATTGAGTCATGCTTATCAGTATTAACAACTTTTTAAATTTGAATCATTTGGCATAGGGTGGTGATTCTGATGGTTGTAGTGATTGCTACCAACTTTACCATGATGATGATTCTCTCGATTGGCTTTTCTGGCGTTCATGACTTCCTATGCGACTTTTATACTTCAGCTACCTTAGTTAGACGAGTAACTCCAGATCAACTTATTCAGATCTATCAACATGGCAAGTTCAACAATTCTCATACTGCTACTGTGGCATTTACTTTAATTATTTTTCTTCTCCGCTGATGTGGCTAAACACTGCGAATTATTCTTGTTCAATCATTATGCACTAAGATATTATTATTTCAATGTATAAAAATACTTCTAGTCATAAACACTAACAACCACACCCTAAGTGTTTCATTAAATGCTTACAAAATATAAATTAATGTGGTACAAAGTATATACAAATGTTTCTAACAAAGATAGATTTCAAGTAACTAATAACTAAATTAATTATATTTGATTGAATGAAGTGCATCTAGATATAATCACTCTCAAACACACTCTTAGGGATCGTTTGTTATAGGGGTATCTTACCCCAAGTACTTAGAATGATAGTGAAGTTTAGAGATCCTCTTGTTTGGTGTGACAAGTTACAAAAGTTTTTTTATACCCAAAAAACAAATATACCTTCATTTGAGGGTATCTTAATACCCCCAAAATTAAGGGTATCTCCATGTCCGGCATCTCCCATTGATTTTTTCTTATTATTTTCTCAAACTAACTCTCATCACTCCCTCACGTTATCTTTTATATACATGCTAAACAATGGGTAATTGGATAATTCAATATATTTTAATGTGATCAATTATAATTTGTTTACCGATTACCGAATATGATGGCTATATTTTTTATTTTTGACTTACCAATATGAATATGGGTATGTGGTCAATTATGTGTTTATGGTCTATTCGATAGATGAAATTATTTTTAATTCTAGTATTATATATTAGTCCAAGGGTAAGGGTAAAATTATAGATTGATAAATTTTTATGACATTCTCTTACACATTCCATCAAATAAATAAAATAATTTAACATTCTCAATGTTTATTTTATTTTTTATTTTATTATTATATTTTCTGAGTTGTCATCATTTCTTATTGTTTTGTTTGTATTTTACTAATTAGTTATTTTATCCTCAATATTTTTAGGTAAATTTACAATGTGACCATTATGATAAAGTAACAATTTAACCATTAAAAATTAGTAAGCATGTAAGTAAAAAATGAATAAAAATCAAAAAATAAAAAATTATTTTACTTTACCAAAGAAATAAATTAACAATTATATTCTACTATATTATAAATTAAGTAATAAATAATGAAGAAAAATAAACTAATTAAAAATCATAAATTTGAAACATTATTTATGAAAAATAATGGTTAAGATTTAACCTAACACCCTCCTTTTTACTATACCATCAAAATAATCGTTTTATTTTTATTTTCATTTCATGGAATGAACTGTAGTGTTGACAAAAGTTTCAAAAACATTGTTGACAAAAAAGAGGAAAAAAGAAGAAATGAGAGAAGTTTTTCGAAAGGGACATTTGAGAAGAGAAAAAAGAAATTAGGATCCAAGTTTTTTTTAATGAAATTTGATATTTTTTATAAGGGAAAAATTAAGTTGACTTTTAATTTAAAATATTTTTTAAAATTGGTGTCTGCTAGATCATTATCTAGCTAAAATATTTTGTTAACTCGCGGTCTAGCAAATATTAATCTTAACGTAAAAATATAAAACCAACAATAAACTTTTGTTGAACCGGGATTTACCGTGAGATAACTTGGTATTTTGTTTGGTAAAAAAAACCTCAAGTTAATAAAAAGTATAGGGATCAAAATTTCATTTTTTATTTTATAGGATTTTCACACCGTAATTTCTCGAGAAAATGCGAGTAACTAGGTTCTATGTAGGCCTAATTGTAGATACTAGACTAACATGAAGCCCATTATAATGTATAATGCATTGGAACCAATTATAGTGTTCAGTAAATTTTGTACACATGTTTAGATTAATGTCATTCATTTATGTATTTTTGCAATTTTGACAATTTTTACAGTTTTTCCTATAACTGTTTTTATGGACTAATTTACCCTTTGGACAATAGACAATAACTACTTGTCTCTTCCATGTCTCACACGTGATTTCCACGAGCAAGCCAGTTGCAACTGCAACCATATCAAAAACCACCAAGCCACCGGGACACAACCACCGACGCCGAGTCAGGCGCCTCACGCCCTTCCACTGTCATCTCACGCCCTCCACTGTTGCCGAGGTGGAATAATCCCCCCGGATGGAAGACCCCATGCCATTAACGGAAACAGCCATGGAAGCAGGATCCGCCTGAAGATGTAAATAGTAATTATGATTTTTTATTATGTGGTTGATTTCTCCACTGTTTTAGGGTTTCAGATCTTGATGAGAAAAGAATTCTCTATGGTTATTAAGGAGAGGGAAAGATCAGAAAGCAACAAAAACAAGGGCTTGAGACTGTGTTACCACTCAAATTTGACACAAAAAGAAAATAACAATCTGGTTCTTCGAGGGACCAAATCCTCCCAATTCAAACGTAAGTTTGAGATGAAAATTTCAGCTCATTTTCATTGTTGCTCATTCCACTTAAATACACCAGAAAATAAAATCCTAACTAAGTGCCATATTTTCTAATTACAAGGGGATAAGCCTAACGGCTTGGACTTATTCAAAACAACTAACAACAAAAAGGAAATAAAAGAAATAATTACAACAATGAAATTATTTGGTGATAACTCAATTGGGTTGCCACGTTTCAAGCTTCACATGCATGGTTTACATGTAATAACTTCCCCATCTCTCAAAGAACACCCTTGTCCTCAAGTGTGAGGCTTGGGTATTGTGACTTCAAATTTCCCCTATCCTCCCATGTGATTTCGGCAGGAGAAAGACCATTCCAGTGTATCAGCACATCTTCTCTTCCCTTCTTGTTTATGTGTTCTAACACTGCCCGCGGTATTAGAATGAGCTGATCATCATTTGATCTCAACTCAGGAAGATTATGATGCGCCACTTGCTCTCTCCAATTTTTTTCCTTAAGAAGAGATAAATGAAATACATGATGAATTTTTTACTTAGGAGGCAACTTCAATTTATAAGCTACTCTCCCTATCTTCTGTAACTCTTCAAAAGGTTCATAATATCTTGCTGGCAACTTCAAATTCTTTCTAGTAGAACCTGATAGTTGCTGATAAGGCTACAGCTTATGATAAACCATATCACCAATAGAAAACTCCTTTTTTTATGCTTCAAATCACAGATTCTCTTCATTTTAGACTAAGCTTTCTTTATACTTTCCTTGACTTCCTTAAGAATTTTATCTATTATCATCAATTCCTTTTTTACAGCAGCCATTTTAGCGGTTCCAGGAATGTAGTTTAGCAAACTTAGAGGACTTGTCCCATACACAATCTATAGCAATACTAGGCCCATGTCAGCTACTTCACCCATTCTTTAGGTCTTTCACTAGTAAAACACCTTAAATACATTTCTAAGGTCTTATTCACAATTTCATATTGCCCATCTGTTTGGGGGTTATATCTATAACTAAAATTAAAAGAAGTTCCATTGAGTAGGAATAATTCCTTCTAAAAACAACTAGTGAATGTGGGATCTCTATCACAAATAATTGATCTAGGAATTCCATGCAACTTAAATACATTATCAAAGAATATTTTTGCAACTCCTAAAGATGTATACGGATGTGACATTGCAATAAAGTGGGCATATTTTGAAAGTCTATCAACCACAACAAATATTGTAGTCTTACCATGAGAAGAGGGTAATCCATCCACAAAGTCCAATGAAATGTCATTCCAGATTTGGCTAGGAACATGCAGTGGGTTTAAGAGTCCTGCTGGCTTAGTTTGCTCGACCTTATGCCTTTGACAGACATCACATCCTTGTATGTAGCTTTTGATTTGTCCCTTCATGTCGTGCCAATAAATATTAGCTTTTATTATTTGCAAAGTCTTCACATAGCCCTCATGATTGTTATCATGGAAGTGTTTGATTATGTCAGCAGCTACACTTGAATCTTTAGCTAAATATATTCTTTTCTTAAACCAGATCATGTCATTATGCAAATCCCACGGACCCACCGCTTCATCATCTTTAATACATTTAGCTACTTCTCGAAGTGATGGTTTATCTTCACCTCCTCTTATAGTGCCTCCACCCAATTCGGAAAAGGCTGTGATATAGATTAAAATGACATAAAAGTACCAAAAACGAATTTTCTGAGCAAATTTTTATATACCTCATTCATAAATGCTTGGAATGTGGAGGGTGCATTTGTGAGCCCAAAATGCATCACTAGAAACTCTTAATGACCTTGGTGTGTTCTGAAAGCTGTTTTCTCTACATCAGTTGGATGCATCTTCACTTGATGGTAGCCTGATCTCAAGTATAGCTTGGAAAAATATTATTCACCTGCTAACTCATCTAAAAGTTCATCGATGATAGGAATAAGAAATTTATCCTTGATGGTAATTTTATTTAGGCCTTATAATCAATGCACATCCGTCATGAACTATCTTTTTTCTTCACTAATAATATTGGTGATGAATAAGGACTGTTAATGGGCTTAATTATCCCAGAAGCTAGCATTTCTTTCAAAAGTTTCTCAATTTCATTTTTCTGAAAGTAAGGATTCATGTATGGTCTCACTGAAATTGGGCCTTGTCCAAGTAGCAAAGGAATTTGTGATCTTGTTCTCGAGCTGGAGGGAGGCCGGTTGGTCCTGTCAAGACATCTTTAAATCGACTAAGAATATGTTGGATTGCATAAGCTATAAAATTGGGTTGGAAGGCTTTAACTACTTAAGAAATGAAATGTAATATGGCTCATTCATGCTTCCCAATATCTCCTCTAAATTCCATGGTATCAATAAGTTTGTTTGTTGCACTCCTAATGCCACGTACAACACCATTTTCCATGCGAAATGAATTGCATAAGCAATTTCCCAAGGTCCCATTGAATAGGACCGAGAGTCATAACCATTGTGTGTCCATTACCACATCATACCCTTCTAATGGTAAGATGTAAAAATATGCATAAATCGATCTTTTATAGCTTGAGTTTTACATTATGGCGCTTCCCAAGGCTTGTCAATTTCTCTTCAGAGGCCACCATGACTTCCATATTGTCTGCAGGTTTTGGTTGCAACCCAACCCGTTGAGCAACTGTAGAGCTAATAAAATCGTGGGTGCTTCCCGAATCCACTAACACCATCACCATACGACAAGAAATACTTCCCCAAACTCGCATAGTTTCCAGACTTTGAATTCTCGCAATAACATGTATTGATATTGCTGGAATCTCTTCTTGATCAAGTTGCTCACTCGCTTCCTCAATCTCCATCTCCTCGTCACCATCAATATCCTCCCAACTGGCTTGAATCATGAATAGTTTTTTACAAACATGAAATGACTATACTTGTCATTACATAAAAAATAAAGATCTCTCTTTGGGTTCTGTCAACTCCTCCGGTGTTATATTTTTTATGGTCATAGATGGAGTACGACCAAAATTGATTGGATTAACCCATTGTTGAGTAGTTGGTCGAGAATGAACATAGGGCATGGTTCTTTTATATCCCACCTCACGTGCCTCATGCAATCTAGTCAATCTGATAGCATGGGTGAGAGTAACCGATTTATTAGCTTGAACATCCCTCCGGATAGGCTCTCTCAATCCACGAATGAAGCACCCCATTTATTGTGACTGAGGTAAAGAACCCACCTTGGCTAATAAAGACTCAAATTTGGCTTGGTAATCTAGAATTGATCCAACATGCTACAATTTTGTTAGCTCGCCAAAATAATCTATAAATTGATTGGAACCAAACCTCAAGCCTTCCTTGAGATCGTCCAATGTAATGAATACCACCTCCTGTTTAATTATCTGGTACCATAGTTGCGCATCACTGTCTTAATGGAAAGAGGCCAACGATACTCTGTTGTAGTATAGAATTCCGTGAATGTAGAAATATTGCTCGGTGCGACACACCTAACTGGTTGGATCTTCCATGCCATCATACTTAGGAAAATCCAATTTCACAGTTTTAGGTAAGAAGTTGTTCAAGGAATTGTTTTGGTGAGTATGATCAGAGTTGATGTTTCGTCTAGCTTGCTTTATTTGCGAAGAAAAATTCTTGCCCATCCCTGTTTCTTGTTGTTGCTTCGCCACACTTGGTTCAGTTTTAGTATTCATCCGTTCCATTCTTCCATGCCTGCCTCTTATCCCGGCTTTGATTCCAAGATGTTACCACTCAAATTTGATACAAAAATAAAATAACAGTTTGGTTATTCGAGGGACCAAATCCTCCCATTCCAAACTTAAGTTTGAGATAAAAATTTCAGCTTCTTTTTCATTGTTGCTCATTCCACTTAAATACTCCAGAAAATAAAATCATAACTAAGTGTCATATTTCCTAATTACAAGGGGATAAGCCTAACGACTTGGACTTATTCAAAACAACTAACAACAAAAAGGAAACAAAATAAATAATTGCAATAATGAAATTAGTTGGTGATAACTCAATTGGGCTACCACGTTTCAAGCTTCACATGCATGGTTTACATGTAACAGATTGAGGTGAATAATCTGCAGGTTAGGGGAAATGGGGATTGAGTTTTCCACTGCTTAATTACTACTTCTTCATAAGTTTCTAAAAATTAGAATGATTTTAAACCAAGCTAAATAAAAATGATTTCAACTTTCGGGATAATAAATAAATAAAAGAAACAAGAAAACAGAGAGAGAATGTGCTGAGTGATAGGCTTGAGCCTCAATGAACCACCAGGCAAAAACAACATCATCAGCTTAAAAAGATAAGATGGAATATATACATTTATTTTCCCCTTTCATTTTCTAATTTATTTATAAGTCTAAGATATTACTATTGATCTCTCAACAACATGGCTCCGTGGAGGAATTTTGTTTATGTTTTGTTGTACTAGAAGATTTGCTTATGAATTTAATGGGGTTATTTTTGTTTGATAACTCATTTCTTGTTCTTAACGTCATTTTTGGTCTAATATAGAGCTAATAATCTTAACGTCATTAAGGTTTTGGAGGAACAAGAACTGTGATAATTAGGGGATGGAAGTACATAATTTGAGCAAAATGATCATAGATTTGAATCTTGTATGCTAAGGGAATGGAATATAGACTTGAAAGTTGAGTATAAGCTATGGCCATTTACCATTTGCGCTAGTCAGACATACATTTATATGATCTTGAGTTAGTTATTTACAATGTTAGAACTAATATCGATCACAATATGCTACATCCGTAGACTACATATGTTAATAAAATGTTTATAACCTGTAAAACTATTATTAACCACATATTTTTTGCTCAATATCAACATGACTTTATAAAAAATTAATTGTTCCACTAAGTAATATTTTTTCATTTTCATAAAAATAAGGGCTCGCTTGTTGATTGTGCCGTTGCATGATTTGGGGTAGAGCCGCCACCTCCCACGACTACAGCCAGCACCAGGATGGTGCCTATACTTTTATATGCACCAGCTCATTCAGTCAATGAAGCTGTAGTCGGTTTGGGATACACAAGAGTAACGATGTTGGAATTAATATTCATTAGAGTATGTTGCATTTACACAATCCCTAGGTTAGTAACATGTTTACAACTTGTAAACATATTATAACCACACATATATTTTGCACTGTCTAAAAGACATTACGCATTTAAGTGTTCCACTAAATAATAATTTTTTATTTACATATAAATACAGAAAATCATTAAACAAAATTATTAGTGAGAATAACTAGTAGCTAAACTTGTGGGGAATGAGGAATCAAGATGAGGTAAACAAGTGAGGCTTCATCTACATTTGTTGTTATTGACAATGTACTCAATTAATATCTCGTAAATGAAAGAACTAAACTTACATTACTTATAACCACTATGTTTAAATTTTGAAAAGATGGAAAATAAATGAAAAATGAAGTTTATCACAAATAAGCCCATAAGATTTGTTATTATTGACAATTTACTCAATTAATATCTCGTAAACGAAAGAACTAAACTTACATTACTTATAACCACTATGTTTAAATTTTGTAAAAAATTACATTTTTTTACTTTAGAAAAAAGTTTAAAATTTTTATTGCAGGAAAATCAATTTAAAAAAGAAGATATAGTTTGCACATAAGTGGTTGATAAAATGCTTACAATATTTGTAAAAAATATGTTTACATTACTTGTAAACATTACCTTTACATTATTGAACTAAATATTGTTGACTTGTAAACATGATAATGTCAACATTACTTGTAAACATAAATAATGTTAAATGGCTTGTAGATATGCTATTTTCATTTTGTAAACATTCAACTAGTTATGTTTTAATTTTCACTTTGACGTATGGAATACATTTTGTACTAGTTAGACATACATTTATATGATCTTGAGTTGATTGTTTACAGTGCTAGAACTAATATAGATCACATTATGTTGTTTATGTAGACTGCATATGTTAATAAAGTATTTACAACTTGTAAAACTATTGTTAACCACACACATTTTTTGCTCAATATCAACCTGACAGTATACAAAATTAATTGTTCCAAAGTAATATTTTTGCTTAATTCCAAAAATGGCATCCGTTATGCAGTTAAACAAGTCGGCTCACTTGTCCAAACTTATCGTGTACGAAACCTTGCCCCCGAGGTCCCATCAGAGTTCGAAGGGCTGTTCATCGCCGCAACCACCCGCAATAATGTCTGCAAGCTCCAATCGAACTGAGCTGGACTCAGTATAGTCAAACATGAGACTAATCCAACTCGAACAAAATAGAAATAACTTGTCTCTTAAACCTACGAAAAATGACCTCAAAAGGAATACACAAAAGAATACTTGCCCTAGGCTTCTCAAACACGCCTCAATAGCACTCACCTTTACCTAGCCATGCCGAATGAAAAAAAAAAAGTCTAATCGATCAACAAAAAAAGCCTAATATAGTCCCGTTTCTTCATCAGGAGGATGAACTTCATCAAGAGGATGAAGAAACAAAAAAAAGAAAAAAAATGAAGCTAATTGAGTGTATAGCAACTCCAACCCCTATAACGAATGGAAGAGAATATTCTACAAATTGTTAAGATTATGTTGATTTGCAGAGATTCAGTTGAGTATGAAGACATTTTCAATTAGTTAGTGCAATTTGAATGTGTTTTAAAGGAATTAACGGGTAAAATAATAACTATACTATTAATTTTAAAAAATTTAAATTAATAAAGACTTTTTTTACATTTAATAGATTTAATAAAGATGGTATCTACAACTTCTGTCACGTAAAAACCGGACTCAGGCCCATATTCTGACCTCCCTCTATTTTCTCGGCGTTTTCCCCAATTAGTTGAGCTCCTTCCAAGGCGAGCAAGGTGTTCGAACTAGAACGATGAAGGACGGCTCAAAGAGCAAGCAGAAGAGGTCAAGGCGTCGAGGAGCAGACAAAAGGGAAGTTCCTTTTAATCAGAAGGATACAAAGATAAGTAAAGCTAAGAGAAAAGCACAAGTCGAATCCGGAGAACTTTCTGCTGCTTCTTCTTCGAAACGGAAAAAATCTCAGGGAATTTCCAATTCTACCAGTTTTCTAGACAAGGTGTACTGTTTTGTTCTTTTCTTTATTTTTATACTGAATTTGAGGTTGACGGAATTAATCGGCTACGAATGGTGAGTTTGCAGATGCGAGCGAGGTTGTCGGGAGGACATTTCAGGATGATTAACGAGAAGCTCTACACTTGCACGTAACCACATTTATTTTGTTTAAGTTTATTTCATGTTCGTTTCTCTGTTCCTTTCTGCTGGTTGGTGGAGAAAATGTTAGGAAAAGAAAAGGACGTTCATAATAGTCATTCCTGCTTTGTTATTTTGGTCCAAAAAACGTTCATTATAATTTGGCATAGCCATTAGACCTCTTTTCTAAGACGAATACTGGCTCATTCTGCTTCTGCATCGACTAAATTACTTCATACAAGCTTTAATTTGATAAAGATGAAAATATATTCCACATCTAAAATTATGCTTACTTTCATCTTTTATTCTGATCGAAATCTCAATATTTTTTCAGCGGGAAAGAGGCGCGTAACTATTTCAAAGATGAACCAGCTTTATTTGACGTGGTATGTTCCATTGAAGTGAAGCAAATTTGATGATTATACCTTAAAACTGAATGCGTAAGTCATAATGATATTAAACTGTAAGTGTCAGTAAAGTAAAAAGTTGTCAATGGCAACTTAACTACCATGGAGTTTTATGATGATAAACCAGGTGTAACTAACTTAATATAAATTAATTATCCTCTAGTATCACACAGGATACCAAGAGCAAATGTCACATTGGCCTGAGCAGCCTGTAAATATGATTATAAAATGGCTGAAGGATCACAACTCCTCTTTGGTTGTAGCTGATTTTGGCTGTGGTAAGTGATTTTTTCTACTTTGCTTTCCATCCATTGCCTACTATGCAGTGTGCATATTGCTTATATTGTGAAGTATCTATGTTAAGCCACGTATTCAGCCGCCTCAGCAGTCTCCCTTTTATACTGCCATGTCAGCACAAATTACTAAAGCAAGAGTTAGTTAGACATACTTGGTTGTGATTGACTGTTAACCTTTATATTATTTCATGCTCCTCTTGCACAAGCTCCTGTAATCCTTTTGTGTAACAAACTCACCTTTTTATGGTTAATATATTTGTTGCTCGGTGGTGAGGTGAGCTAGCATTGATTCATTGTTCAGAACCACCATTTCTCAACTTGGTGTCAGAGCAGGTTCATCTCCCTCATCTTCGACGACAAAAAAAATGGAGTCCAATGCTCCTCAAGCTGCGACGTAAACAACAAATGCAGCCAACACAAAAAGCAGCGGTGAATCCTCAGGAGTTTTTGAACATGACCCTGGAAAGCTCGAGTCCATTCAAGAACACTATGAATGCTACTTTGTCGATTAAACTTGACCACGACAATTTCATTCTCTGGAAGTCTCAGGTAGTACCTGCAATCATTGGACACAGGCTGAGTGAGTTCGTATTTGGAACCCAGACCCCACCTCCACAGCTTCAACCTGATGGGGCGGTCAACCCAGAATTTCTGGCCTGGGACAGAAGTGACCAGCTCCTGTTAAGCTGGCTTCGCTCCTCGATGAGTGAACGAGTTCTCGGCTCGATGTTGCATACACAACAACATGAAAAGCCTTTGGAATGCTCTTGAAAGAGCCTTTGTTAGTCGCTCCACAGCACGACTCCTACAACTGAAATATTCCTTAAACAATACCCCAAATGAATCGATGACAATCTCATACTACTTTGACAAAATGAGAAACCTCGCACAACCTCCTTGCGGTTGGTGATCTAGTGGCTGAATAAGACTTGATGCTACACATTCTGAATGGGTTTGGTCCTCAATACGACTCTGTGGTTGTTAATGTAACCTCTCGAGCTGATTTAGTCACCATTGAAGAAGTAGAGGCCTTACTCATGAGCCATGAAAGTCGTATTGAGAGACATAATACAGAACGACTAAACCAAGCTTCGTGCTACTGCCAATCTTGCTCAGCATGGTGGACACAAAAGGCAAGGTCAGTCTAACTCACAACAGTGGTCCAACAAGAGTTCTAGCAATTATACTAGGCCTAACAACAACTCAGGTCAGTACAGAGGGGGTAGAAGGGACAGTCGAGGTGGCAGGTCTAACAACACCAGAGTCATCTGTCAAGTCTGCACTAAACCAGGTCATACTGCAACTGCTTGCTGGTACATGTTTGATAAAACGTTTCAGGGCGCCCCTCCAAACTTCGGTCCCACCTCACCTAAGAGTCCTAATTTTGGAACACCTAGCTTCAATCCAGGTGCCTTTGTTGCTGCTCCAGAGTCAGTTACTGATTCGTCTTGGCATGCAGACAATGACACTACTAATCACATTACTGCAGACATTGGGAACCTCAGTGTGGCAAGTGACTATCAAGGACATGAAAAAGTTAACAGTGGGAAATGGTAAGGCTCTCTCAATCAGTCATGTTGGCTCTACCTTCCTTAATTCCACCCCTTATCCCCTTAAACTGCTTCAGTTACTTGGGGTACCTGCCATAACTAAAAATTTGATTAGCATTTCTAGAGTAACACAAGATAACCCTGTTTATGCACTTTTCTTTTCCACGAGAAGCTTAAGGATGGTCTATATGAGCTCTTCTTGTCGAGGAAAGGGCAAGTGGCCGTTGTCTCTTGCAATGTCTTTCTAGCACTACATGGTCATCCTCTTTTATCCACTGCTGGTCTGCTGCCTAAGTCTAGGGTCAATAAAAGTTTGTCTGGTTTCAGTCTTGAGTCCAAATGTCCTAGTCCTACTATTTCCATAGTAAAATCCAAGGAGTTTGTTGTCTGTAAACATGGTCCAAGGTATCATGTAATCACTACATCTAATACAAAAGTTTTTCCTTCTATTTCTTATTTGACTTATGTACTTCCTAATGATATTCAAACTTGGCACTATCGACTTGGATACCCCTCATCCAAAATCACCTCTGCCACCTTAAAATAGCCAATATGAAGCATAACCATCACAGGCTACAATTCTGTGATTCATGTATCAAAAGGAAGATTCATGTTGAACACTATCCTACTACCCCAACCAGAACTACCCAACCACTTCAGCTTATCCACACAGACCTTGGGGCCCAACCTCCGTTACTTCTAACTCTGGGTACAAATATTACATTCACTTCCTTGATGACTTCACTAGGTTTACATGGGTTTACCCCTTAAGGCTAAAGTCTGATGCCCTGTATGCTTTCATCTACTTCAAAAAATGGTGGAAAAACAATATGGCTTGCCCATCAAGGTAGTTCAGTCAAACTGGGGTGGGGAATTTAGAAGCTTTCAGAAGTACCTTGACAGTGAATGGTAGGGAAGAGAGAAAACACAGACACCTCCTAGAAACTGCTCTCACACTCCTCTCCCAAGCTTTCATGCCCTTAACCTTTTGGCGGGAAGCTTTCACTACAGCTTCTTTTATGGATTAACAGACTACCCACACCCATTCTACGCCTCAAATCTCCTTTTCAAATGATCTTTAACCGAATTCCAGATTACTCCTTTCTTAGGGTCTTTGGGAGTGCATGCTTCCCACTTCTCAGACCATATAGGTCAAACAAACTTGATTTTCGTTATGATCTATGTGTCTTTAGCGGTTACTCTCCTTTGCATAAAGGTTACATGTGTCTCCATTCCTCTGGCATAGTCTATACTGCCAGGAATGTCATTTTTAATGAATTTGTGTTCTGCTTTGCCTCTGGTTTTATGTCCTTTTCACCCTCTGAGTCTGTCCAACCTTATAATCCTCTTACCTGGTTTGTCTTCCCTGTTGCTAGAAACATTGCTTCACCAGCAGCACCATGCCCATCTTCTGGCAGATCTTCTCCCAGGCACTCCTCAGCTTCTCAACCTGGTAACCTCTCCATTTCATCCTCCTCTTCTTCACTCCCAACCCCC
>QANY01013057.1:162200-211418 GCA_003255025.1 Datisca glomerata | reverse complement strand
CCCCCCCCCCTCCACCTCCACCAACATTACCTCTAAATTCCTCACCCTCACCCACTTTAAATGTTCATCCTATGGTTACCAGATCCAAAACTGGCATATATAAGCCTAAGTCCTATTCTGCAAGCTATTCTGATCCTCTTTCCACTACAGAACCAACCACTGTCAAGGAAGCTCTATCCTCTCCTACATGGAAACAAGCTATGAAATCTGAGTTCAATGCTCTTCTTCAGAATCATACCTGGGAACTTGTCCCATGCCAACCTGACATGCAACTAGTTGGCAACAAATGGGTGTTTAAGCTGAAATTCAACCTAAATGGTACTGTGTAGAGGCACAAAGCTCGCCTTGTGGCCAAGGGGTTTCACCAAACTCCTGGGATTGACTATTCTGAGATGTTTAGTCCTGTTGTAAAGCCTGTCACCATCAAAGTAGTTCTGACAATAGCCTTGGCTCACAAATGGCAAGTGCGGCAGCTTGATGTCAACAATGCGTTTCTAAACGGCTGGCTGCAAGAAACTGTGTTCATGAGTCAACCTGAGGGTTTCATTGATCCTAATAAACCTCGTCATGTTTGTCTACTAAGAAAGGCTCTCTATGGGCTTAAGCAAGCACCCCGAGCATGGTATGACAAACTAAAGTCCTCACTTGTTCACAGAGGTTTTACATCCACTCACTCAGACACTTCATTGTTTGTTTTGCATCAACACAATAGACTGATCTACATCCTAATCTATGTGGATGACATCTTAGTCACTGGTAATGATAACAGGTTTATTGAACATCTCATCACTGATCTACATGCTACGTTTTGTATAAAAGACATGGCCAAATACATAACTTTCTTGGTATTCAAGTGCTTCCTCCTCTCTTGGGTTCAATTTATCTCAGTCCAAATACGTTCGAGATCTGCTACAAAGGCATCTCCATCCATCAAACTTTCAGCTAGTAAAGGAGAGTTATTTTCTGATGTAACACTATTTAGGAGTATCTTGGGAGCCTTACAGTATGCCACAATCACCACACCTGATATACAATTTGCTATCAGTAAACTCAGTCAATTTATGCACAAACCCACCACCATTCACTGGCAGGCTGGCAAACGCATCCTAAGGTACCTCAAAGGCACAGTTAATGAGCGACTTCTACTCAAACCGGCATCTCAGCACTCTATCACAGCTTTTTTTTTATGCAAACTGGGCTGGGAGCATTGATTACAGAAGCAACAAGTTGTAGCACGCTCAAGCACTAAAAGTGAGTATAGAGCCCTTTCTCATTCTGCCTCTGAGATAACTTGGCTTCAATCCCTTCTCAGTGAGCTCCATATCACTGTCTCCTCTCCACCGGTGCTCTGATGTGATAATCAAGGTGCTTCTTCCCTGGCTTCCAAATCTTTCCAACGTGCCAGAACCAAACACATCGAAATTGATGTTCACTTCATCAGAGGTAAGGTCCTGGCCAAGCAACTCTTGATACAATATGTCCCCTCTGCAAAACAAATTGCTGACATCTTCACCAAACCACTCTCAGGCCCTCTATTCCTCTTCTTCAAGGACAAGTTCAATGTGGTTGACACCACTTGAGCTTGAGGGGGATGTTAAGCCACCTATTCAGCCACCTCAGCAGTCTCCCTTTCATACTGCCATGTCAACACAAATTACTAAAGCAAGAGTTAGTTAGACATACTTGGTTGTGATTGGCTGTTAGCCTTTGTATTCTCTCATGCTCCTCTTGCACAATCTCCTGTAATCCTTTTGTGTAACAAACTCACCTTTTTATGGTTAATATATTTGCTGCTCGGTGGTGAGGTGAGCTAGCACTGATTCACTGTACAGAACCACCATTTCTCAACTATCTAAAAGTCTGTTATATGAATTTGCGTATGAGACAACATGGTTCTCTTCTTTTCATTTTCTTGTTTCTTTCTATTTGCAGGGGATGCATGCCTTGCAAAAAATGTGAAGAATAAAGTTTTCTCTTTTGATCTTGTCTCCAATGATCCTTCTGTTATTGCTTGTGATATGTCAAATGTAAGTTTCATGGCATTGATTTTGCATGTATTGAGATTGAAAGTGTCATGATTTTCATTCTGCCAAGTGTTTTTCTGTGCATAAAGTACGGCCATGATATTGTTCAATGCAACCAACAAGGAGTATGTCTGTGTCAGAAGTGAATATGAATGATTAGTCTTGCGACACTTCACTGAAACTGGAGAGCATCTGAGAGAATTAACTTTTAAACCGTCCTGTTTTTAGATTGTAATTTTAATTTGCTAATACACAGTGCTGCTCGATAATTAGAATGCAAACACCTGAATGTTGAAAACTATACATCTGCCTCATATTGTTTCAAATTAGTGACAGGCGGTATGGAACTTGCTCTGTTATTGTTGAGAAATCAGGAATAAGGATTGAGCATTTCTTGACCCCAACCATTTGCATGGTTGTCTGTTTAATTTACGTTGAAATTGTTTTACAAAAGTTGCACTAATTTCTTCTATGGCAAATGGCAATCAATCGTTTGTGGTTATTGGCAGACACCTTTGGACTCGTCATCTGTTGATGTTGCTGTGTTTTGCCTTTCACTTATGGGGACGAATTTCTCTAGTTATCTGAAGGAAGCACAAAGAGTGCTTAAACCAAGGTTTGTTAATCTTTTGATGTAGCTGTTCGAACACCTTTATTTAGGGAGCTACTATACCACTTTGCAGTCTGACTTCTGAATTCTGTGACCTCTTTGAAGCGGCTGGCTTTTAATATCAGAAGTAAAGAGCAGATTCGATCCAAACACTGGAGGAGCAGATCCGAAACAGTTCATAACAGCTGTTTGTGAGCTAGGCTTTACTACAGTTTTAAAGGTCAATTCACGTTCCCTCGATTTCCTTAATGTAGATGGATGTTTTTTTTGTTCTAATGGGTAAATATTATGTGCAGGACTTCTCAAATAAGATGTTTATTTTATTGTACTTCAAGAAAAAGGTATGATGTTTCTCGGATACTTATAGTGAATTCTCTGTCCCTTAATTTGAATCCCAATGGTATACAATAGAAAGCTGATAAACGGTTTATTCATCTTTGTTCGTGTAGGATGAACAACACATGAAGACGAAGGAAATTGAATGGCCTGAGCTGAAACCTTGTCTGTACAAACGCCGCTAGATTTTAAGCTACATGTTCTTTTAATGTTAAAACTCATAGTTCTTACCTTAAAAGCTCATTGTTTCTGTATAATATTTCCCTCTCCATTTACGTTTCTTAGGTAGTTGATGAAATTTTGTTCTGTTTAATTCTTTGAAGTATATTGTCAAAGGTCTCAGTTTTGTTGAGAAGTTAAGAAATTTTCTTGGTATTAATGTTGAATAACTAACATCTTCACAGATTTTGCTGTACTCCCGAATGCTAAAATGATGTATTTGTGTATGCCACCGAAAAATATTCCGGTACTCTTGGATTACTGAAAACGTAGTACATCCATTGTGTGCGTATTGAAATATATTTTATTCATATTTTGAAGTTATATAATGAGTGAGCCTTTAGAATTTAAAAAAAATGTGCACGTGATATCAAATGATATGAAAAAATATTGAATTTTTAGTATTCTAAATAAAATTTTTCTAGTCTGTCAGATGCGTAGTCACAATTTCTGTGCTTTGATGCCCTAAGCAACTGTAGGTTACACGGAGATTGAACCCTAAAATGGTATGATAAAAATTCTCTATGCATGACTATTTGCGCTAAGAGCTTTGATCCTAATGAGTCGTTTGGTACGGATTAAGTAAAAATATTGAGAAAATTAAATTGTTGGATAAGTTTAAGTGGTAAAATTAGATGACAAGATATTAAAATTAATATTTTGATAACACATGATTAAGTGAAAAAATTATTGAAAAAATATAATTTTCTTGTTAGGTATGTAGAAAACTTAGGTAAAGTCATTAAAAAATTATATAAATTATATGAAAGCAATAAAATTATTTATTATTTTGTAATTTTTTTATCAAGTTTTAATTTCTTGTCTATGATTATTTATAGATTCTAATACACACAATGTCTTATATATATTATATGCACAAATTAATTAACTATTTATTAACTCCACCAATAAAATCAAATCAACTATTTGTCTCTTACTGTAAATTGCTCAAAATTATATAGCAAAATTATATACAGATTCTTTGCTGGAAATTGTTAGAAAATCTTATAATTCATGTCGTGTTTGATTAAATTTTCTCCGATATCACGAAATTAATTATAACATATAATTTTCCTCTTTTATATATAAAAAATAAATCTGATATAAATAACATTCATTCATATCATACATTAAAATACTTAATAATGTATAACAGTATTTCGTTCCGTTCTACCTAGAACGGGCAAAATATTTTGGTTCTGGCACATGAACAAACCAGATTAAGGATGCAAGTTTTTGTTATATTTCAGGTAAATATAATCTAAAACTGAATATAAATTATTGAGGGATAACCCCCCATTCCCGGCTCCGTCCTACGGGGTCTGGTCCTCCACACAAAAAATAAGATGTGATAAATAATCTCGTTATAGTCTCATTTTTATAATTTTAGTATTTTTAAACATTGATAGTTTATTACTAATATTTATTTTAGAGTCAAAAATAATTTTTAATTTTTAAAAAATATTTGATATTATTAACATGTATTTTCATCATTTAAATTTTATATTACGCATATACGAAAAATTTATCTATCATTAATTCAAATTTATTATTTTATATCATTCATTTTAATTAACGTGCATATCCTAATGATTAAGTGAATTGAGAAAATTATTTGATAAAATAGATTTTTTAGAGAAAATAGTAAGAAAAGTAATGTGAGATTATTATTTAATCAAATTAAATAATTTTATGAGGATAAATAAAAATATTTAAAATAAACATAAAAAAATATTAAAAAAATATGTTTACTACAAACTTTACTGAGCAAATCGTCAAAATAAACTAACAACTATATTTCACGTAATAGATAATTAAAGCAAGTACATGAGGCACGTGATAGATAAACAACATGAGAAGGTGAAACTAGTAATCACACGATTCCTTTTCTTAGTCTAATTCTTCATTAACTCTACACCCACATGTCAAGCATGCCCACCTCTCTCCTTCAACGAATAGACTTGATGCCTTAATCCTACGGACAAGTCAACTTTAAAATCACATTAAAGTTCGTGACAAGTCAAATTTACAACAACTGCTTCTTTTCTTTCATATCTTAATAACTTCGATCGTTTCCAATATTATACAGGGTAAATTACGTTTTTACCCCCTTAGATTGGAGTAGTTTTCATTTCAATCATATACTTCAAAAAGTAACAGTATAAACCTTTCAGTTGCAATGTTGATCCACGTTTATTTTTTCATAAGTGCTCCATTAAAATAAATTAACGAACTGTCACATAAGTTCTACGTACCAATACATGGTAAGTTAAAAGTGTCACATCACTCAAAATTTTACCCTCATTGTCACGTAAGCTTTTACGAAAAAAAAAAAGAAATCGATTTCTTTAGAGTAAAAAGACTATTCCAATTACAATACTCGTGAAAAAAGAATCGTAATAAATGTAAAGAAGAGGCATCTTTCACCCAGTAGCGAAGAATTTGAACCAAAATTTTCAGATGGAGGGGATATGGTATTAATACATCTTACACATAATTTAAATGTGAGAATTTATCCTCTAAAAAGGAAATATTGAATGAATTGATCGTAAATTATAAGATTTTGCGATTTCTGCTTCCTCTAAGGAAAATACTAATTGTAGGGAAAATGAGATTTCCACAATGAGTGCAAACCCTTCTGATAGAATTGGAGAATACAAATTTTTGTTGTACCCAAAAATGGATTTTGGTTATAATCATTATTGAAAATAATCAAATGATTATGTTGATACATTCGAGTAATTAAACATTTTACAATTAGTAAACTTGATTTATTGTCATAACCTACATTTTTCAACAAATAGATCTATTTAAGAAATGATCATGAGCAAATGCACGAATATACTCCCGAAAGATAAGTGGGTATAGGAAGTCACGTTGTCGATATTTATCAAGTTCTAAATATCCTTGAAATTCGATTTGAACCAGGGATGGTATAATGAATTTATTGGGTTATCAAATTATATATAGTGCGATATAGTCAAAACAAGATATTACAGTAAAAAAAATAAGAATAGATATCTCGTAAACAGGTTTTTTATTGTATTGAATTTAATAATAAGAAACTATAAATGAAAGTCTCATTCTCGCATCCATTCTTGGTCACATTGTCGGAACAAAAATATTATATGTATCAATATGGAAATATTTGGTACATGAATCGTGATCCTGACATGATCTGATATAAAATCTATCTTATTTATTTAGATAGAAAATATCTTCTATAGATAGAAAATTTTCTTGTGTTATGGAATCAAAGAAAAATATTTTAAATGACTCATATGTTGTGACTTGGAATAAACCTTTCTCCACAAAGAAAGGGAATAGCAATTTCTTCCTATAGAACATAAGAGGATTTAATCGAAAATATCGATAGATTCCTGCGTAATCTATGTTTTCTTTCTTCTTCCTTTCGAGACGGATGGCGATGAACACATTTTGGTTCAGGACATAAATAAACCTTTCTCTTTGGTTCTTTGTTTGTTTTTTGCTTTAGCTTCTATGGTAGAACATGCCCTCTTCTGTGTAGCTGTAGGTTTTGTTCCCTTAGTCGCATACTTCACATATGAATATGTTTATCGCCATTAGCATCTTTGGTGATAGTGTTATTACTTCTGCAATTGAATCTGCGGTTTAACAAAACATTCAATGTATATGCTCAAAATCTACCGTCAGATCGATTTATCATGTGTCACTTGACGAACTTCATTAATTTGCAAAAACAACGAAACAACGCAGTATTATCTCGACACTGGTGTGGTACCCAACCTAATACACTCTGATGCTCAAGTCATTAAAGTGTATTATGAATGGTATTGTCGAAAGTTGAGAGAATGCATACCGTCTTTGTGAAGGGCCACCCTCTATTTATACTGAATGAAAGAGAGCATTTGAAGAATATTCTCCTCAGATCAGTTCCTTTTCAGTTATTATCTTATCACTTCAAATAACTTTGTGATTATTTCATGTTGTTGAAATCGTGTTTTTGTTACGTCGGAGGGATGATCCATTGAACACGATGAGCCCTCGGTCATCTTGGTGACTTTGGACAGGATGAGCCCTCGATCATCCTGGTGACCTCAAACCTGATGAGCCCTTGGTCATCCTGGTGACCTCAGACATGATGAGCCCCTGGTCATCCTGGTGACCTCGGACATGATGATCCTTCGGTCATCCTTGTGATCTCGCACAAGATGAGCCCTCGGTCATCCTGGTGACCTCAGCCATGATGAGCCCTCAGTCATCTTGGCGACCTCGAACGTGATGAGCCCTCGATCATCTCGCTGACCTCAGATAAGATGAGCCATCAGTCATCCTGGTGACCTCAAACAAGATGAGCCCTCGGTCATCTTGGTGATCTCGGACATGATGAGCCCTCAGTCATCTTGGCGACCTTAGACAAGATGAGTCATCGATCATCTTGGTGACCTTGGGCCCTATAAAGTGGGTTCGTCGCCTAAGGCCCTTCGACTGAGGGCTTATGGGCTTTCCATTATAAGATATGTGTTGGGCCTTACCCTAAATCATTATCTAAAGTGGGCTGTGGACCATGTGTTCTTATATCCCGACAGCTTGCCCCACTTCCTAAGTCTAGAGTGCAACGCTAGAGTTGGGAAGTAAGTGGTAGTGGGAGTGATGACCTTCGTCTCATTTTCTAAGCTGGTTGTTGCTATTGATTATGAATTTTATTAGTAGAGCATACTTAAGGCTTGATGTGCGCCTGACTTTATATCCCGGCATCTTGCGCTAGTCTGAGTGGAAAGAAGCTTGAACGTGTTAATCAGTGATACACCATATTTGGTGGAGCGTCTAATGCACTCTACTTCACAGGACCGACCAAGCACTCTTTGGGCTCAGTGTTGGAGGATCTGGCTGAGCGTTCATGGCTCTATTCTACATCTCTTGGTTAATCGTTGAGCGTTCAACCTTATGAAACGGGGTCGAGCGCTCACGCTCGCCCAAGTGTGTCATGGTCGAGTGTCTGGATGCTCGGCTTAGGCGACATGGCCGAGCGTCTGAGCGCTCGGCCTGGAGAGTCATGGTCGAGCGTCCGAGTGCTCATCTTAGGTGACTTGGCCGAGCGTCCGATCATTTGGCCTGGAGACCGAGCTTCTGAGCGCTTGACTTAAGTGACTTGGCTGAGCGTCCAAGCCCTCGGTCTGGGGTGTCATGGGTCTCAGATGTCCCTTCAAATTTCTCATTCAAAAATTTCCCTCCAATTTTTCACTCATTTTTTTCAAATCCTTAGGGGAAGTCGATGAACAATTTAGTTAATATAGAGTAAAAACTATCATTTTGAACGCACATTTCTTCTTTATTTGATGCTCGTTACTTGGTGATGTTTGAATCTCGATCTACAAAGTTTGAAGTCTTGAGATATTTTTATCTTAATGTGAATCTTTGAGCCCATCTCCCTTCGAACTTTTGAAGTTACCAATGCTATGATATCTCATAGTCTTGACCGAGTTCCAAATGCTCATCTGGTTATGACTTTAGCTTGGGCATTTTATCCGAGAATTTCATTTCTTCTAGTGGTCTTTTGCCCTATGTGGGGTCTTTTTCCTTATCATTTAGAATGACAAGTGTGCCTCTATTAGCCATGGTCTTGATAGAGGTCTTTCATCCGAGGGTTTATAACCTCGGGTGCCGCAAGGTATTTGTGCGGTCCTTTTGCCCTATGCAGGGTCTTTCTCCTTATAATCTTTGGTGAGAAGGAGGCCTCACTTAGATGTGGTGAGGGCTTAAATCCGAGATTTTTTTTTGTTCTCGAGCGCCCTATAGAGGGTCTTAATCCAAATCATCTTAAGTGATAAGATGGCCCCATCTATCCATGGTCTAGCTCTAGGATGAGATCTTTCATCTGAGGGTTCGTGACTTTGGGTATCATGGGATATTTACGCGGTCCTTTTGCTCTATGTAAGGTCTTTCTTCTGATCATCTTTGGTGAAAATGAAGTCTCACCTAGCCGTGGTGAGGGCTTCCATCCGAGAGTTCCCTGGCCTTGAGTTAACTTCGTGTTTGCCTTAGAATAAGACTCATCATTTGATAGATAAACTAAAACTTATACTTGTTGTGAATACAACTTGTTGAAATAAATTGTTAAAGAAAATTGAAATAAAATACCTAATGGTTGTAAATCCTCAAGCTAGTAGAGTTCCAACTCTTGCTAACTGTTCTTCTTTCTTGGCTATGGGGAACCTATGTCCCTTTAGTTTTTATTGCTGTAACTTTTGCTTGAAGCTGTTAATGTAACAGCTCTTAGCCACTGTTTGCTCTCCGCATATTTCCATTATTCCCTCTAGGGTTAGTAGTTTTATCTTATGATGGAAGGATAAGGATACTGCCTTCATTGCATGCAACCACAGTCTTCCTACAATTACGTTGTAGGCTGATTCTTCATCCACTACAAGAAATTCTGTCATCAGATTAACGAGTTTTGCTTTCACTGGCAGAAAAATGACCAATTGCTCTCGTAACTGAACCGTTGAAGCCGACGAGTTCCAGGTCACATTTGGTCATCTGCTACTCATATATTCCATCTGCTTTAGGGTTGAGAGGAAGACTATATCGACTGAGCTCTCTAGATCCACTAGTATTCGTTTGATTAAAGAATTCACCACGTCCAAGGAGATCACCAGCGCATCATCATGGGGGAATGCACTTCAATCATATCCGCATCAGTAAACTCAATTTTCTAGTTATGCTCATCCTTCTTCGCCAATGAGAATACTGGCAGATGAGCAGCTCTCAGGTGCCATTTCTTCGCCGAGGTACTTGCTCTTCCACTTGACTTTCCTTCATGGATCAAGAGTATGACGTGTCTCTCAAGATTTTCTCCTCGAGGTTTATCCTCAGCCTCTCCCCTTGGCCTCTTTCTAGCATGCTCCAACAGCTATTCTTTCAAAAAGTCTCATTCGATCAGAGATTCGATCTAATGTTTAAGCTGTCAGCAATCATTTGTTGTAAACCCATAGTTCATATGGAAATCACAGTATTGATTCTTATTCTTCCTTCCTCCCATCTTTGTTCTCAACTCCGGAGGTTGAGAGAGGAGGTCCTTGCCTTGGATATAATGAACTAGCTTCTTCAGACTCACTTTCAATGGAGGAAGGTTGATTTGTGTGGTGACTTTTGGTCCCAACTACTGGTCGTCGAGGCGCGTGCGCGGCAGAAGCGTGTGACCTTTTTAAAAAATTAAACTTTTAATAAAAATGAGTCTTTTAATAAAACAAAACTTGCGCGACTCCACGATAACTAAATAAATTTTTTTTATTGAAAACTCTTTTTCAATCAGTTAGGATCCATTATATATTTAATAGTTAAATCTACATCATACAAGGTTATGAATCATATACCTCTTGTAGTCTATATCAAGTTTCCTTCCAAAAACCGATCGATCCTTCGGTCCCACGAAATCGTTCCAATGATCAGTAGATTCTCAGATCAACACCAAGATCTTTCAAGTCAATCCTGAACGCACTAGGACGTGTGTGAGGACGTAGAATATTACAAGACACTTTTCCTGTCTCTAGATGTTCTCAACACATGACATCTAGAGATTTACTGAGAAAGATTTTAGTGAGACGATTCTCTAAAAGAACGTGATGATTATTCTTTTAGAGATTTGATTAACGTTTAATCACAGAACAAAATCTCTCTGACACCAATCGTATTCTCAATTTAACTCTTGATTGAGGAACTCGTTATCTGATCAACTGATTCTCTCCTTTTTTTTTCAACAACCTAGGCCATTAAAATAATATCTGTATATATTTTAGATAATGACGTATCATTGCAGTGTGCTGTGAGCCAGCACAGTGCCTCACGACATCATTGTAATGTCATGTGGTACTACAGTGTTGCATACTCACTATTGTAGTGGCGCATGCCACCACACTAATCCATGTCAATTTTCTGATACCATATCAGTGATTTGCACGTGACATTTACTGTGAATTAAATATTTAATTTAATTAGATATTTATCTAGATATCAATTAATTCAAAATTAACATATATGATTAGCCCTATCAACTAACTTATCTGTTATTTCACAAATAATAGATTTAGTTTATTTAAATTATTATCTAATAATAATTTAATTATCTAATTTCATAAACAAGATATTCTATCTCACTTATCGATAATTAAAAAAAATTGATAATTATTTATATATATAATTTCTGAAAATATATTTAAATATATAAATAATTTAATTAATTATTTTTTATTAATTAGTCACACATAATTATCTCATAATTATGCACTTGCTCCAGAAAAAAATTGCAACCGAGTCCTTTTCTCATGTCCTGAAATATTCACACTCTAGACAGTGTAGTATGAAGGTGACTTGGGGACCATGAACTTATAATAGCTCCAATAAATCAGATTATTAATTAAACTCTTTAATTAAATAAACTTATTTATTAATTTCATTATTACCCCACTATAAATATGAAATTGCACTCTTAGAGATTATAAAATGTATTTAAAGTGTATTCTCATGTAGTCCACTAACATAATTATTTTATATAGTTTTGTCCTTCAATTATTGGTTCGTAAATTAGAACTGGTCCAAATTATCATTTTACCCTTCTAATTATCTCTTGATCCTTAAGTATCATTATTCCACTAGTGAATGGTTAGTTTATAATCTTATTATAAATTTAAGCTCAATAACTACTCAGTTCCATAATTAACACTTATGAGAATCAATATACGATTCATTATGAAAGCTTAGATTTCAAATCTTGTAAGATCATGTATTCAGCCGTCCACATCACTGAATCTCCAAAACAAATGTCAAAAGCCTGATTAACAAACAGACTTTAACGAGTGAATGAAAAGATCTAGTAGACATACATAGGAGTTCATGACTAGTCAGGATTCAGACTTATCTATATATGATCATCGAATTGATGTGTAATAAATCTTTATGATAAACGGGACGTTAATAAAGATATTAATTCACATCGATCATGTCATATATAATCTTATTATATAAGGTACATTCATTAAGATGTCTACCCACATAATTGATCCAGATCTAGATCACACACATTCATAATACTTAGTGAACCGTACTAGCAACCATTCATTAAAGATTCTATACATTAATATGTTGCTGACAATTTATTCATTATCCATGATCTTAATCATCACGTACTAATAGAAGATCATAGTCTCCTTAGAATATGATATTTTCAGATATTTATATAAATTATTCAACAATAATTTAAAAAAATAATTATAATAAATATGTAATTCTCTTTGAATTTCATATCAAAATGTTAATACACATGCTTCGTGAGCATAACCCCCAACAATCTCCCACTTGCCCTAAAGCAAATGTGGCTTCTCTCTTAATCTCTTTTTACGCATGTGACCCTTAAAGGACTTCACATGAAGTGTCTTTGTAAAAGGATCAGCCAGGTTCTGGTCCGATGCTATCTTCATAACAGTCACATCCTCTCGATGCATGATCCCCCTTAAAAGATGATATTTCCTCTCTATGTGCTTGCCCCTCTTGTGACTCATCGGTTCCTTGGAATTTTCTACCGCCCGTTGTTATTATAGTACATGATCAGTGGCTTGTCCAAATCATAATAGAACTTTCTGAATCATACCGCCTCTTTTGCAGCTTCACAAGCCGCTATATATTCGGATTCCATAGTGGAATCAACAATGCCAAATTATTTAATACTTCTCCAAACTACAGCTCCTCCACCTAGTGCGAATGCTGATCCATATGCCAACTTTCATCTATCTCTATCTGATTAAAAATCATAATCAGTATATCCAGTGGGGTTTAGGTCTCCATCTGAATAAACAAGCATATAGTTTGTCGTTATCCTAAGATACTTGAGAATGTGTTTTACTGCAATCCAGTGTTCCAAACGTGAATTCAATTGATAACGACTGACAATTTTCACCGCATACATATGTCTGGTCTGGTACACAATATGATATGCATGAGACTTCTAACTGCTGAAGCATGAAGAACATTTCTCAAATCATCTTCCTCCTAACGACTCTTAGGACATTGTTCCTTGAAGAGCATAATTCCATGTCTGGTCGGTTGTTGACCTTTCTTGAAATTCTTCATAGAGAATCTCTCAAACACCTTATCAATATAAGATGCATGAGACAGTTTCAAGAACTTATTCTTTCTATCCCTTAGGATTTGAATGCCTAGAACAAATCTCACTTCTCCCAAATCTTTCATTTGAAATTTCTCAGCTAACCACTTCTTTACCTTTGACAAAATTTCTACATCATTCTCAATGAGTAGAATATCACCAACATAAAAAACTAAGAAAACCACTATCTTATCTTTGGTGTATTTATAAACACAGTGTTCATCAACATTTTACTCGAAGCCATAAGATTTTATAATGTCACCAAATGTAAGATTTCAAGATCTAGATGCTTGCTTTAATCCATAAATGGATTAAAACAACTTGCATACTTTCCGATCTTGCCTCTTTTGTACGAACATTTTTTGGTTGCATCGTATAGATGCTTTCTTCAAGAAAGTCATTCAAAAAAGTTGTCTTGACGTCCATTAGTCATATCTCATAGTCAAAACTAGTGGTTATGGACAAAAGGTTGCGAATGGATTTTAGCATGGTCACGGGGGAGAATGTCTCTTCATAATCGACTCCCTCCTTTTGTGTATAGCCCTTGGCTATTAACCATGCCTTGAAAGTCTTTACCTTCCCATATGCACATATTTTCTTCTTGAAGATCCATTTATATCTAATGGGTCTGACATCTTCAAGTGAATCTACAAGTTCTCTTACGGAATTGTAATATATAGATTCCATTTCCTAGTTCATGACATCTTACCATTTCTCCATTTCAGGATCATCCATTGCTTCTTCATAAGATAATGAATCGTCTTTATTAGTGTCTGACACCACGACATGTGCCTCTAGTTTGTAGCCAATTGGTTGTCACACAACCCTCCCACTACGACATTGCGCCGGGGTTTCTTTTGCAGGAATTGTGGTTTCTTTGATTTATCGTTTATCAATAGAAATTGAAGGTGGTCTGATCTCATAAGTCGCTAATTCCTCGAGAACTACTTTGCTACAAGGTTTTTTGTTTTGCATATAGTCATGCTCCAGAAAGATTGCATTTGTTGACACAAACACCTTTTGATCGTTGTGACTATAAAAGTACTCACATCTAGTCTCTAGAGAATAGCCAATGAATGTGCATACCTCAGACCTTGAGTCTAGCTTTCCGGCCTTGGGTCTAAGAACGTGAGCTGGACACTCTCATATATAAAAATGACGCAAACTAGGTTTGAAGCCATTCCATAACTCTTAAAGCGCCTTGCTTACAGACTTAGAGGGCACTACATTCAAAATGTAAGTTGTCGTGTGTAGTGCATATCCCTAAAATGTCGTGTGTAGCATAACATCGACCTAACCATATCCAATAAGATTTGATTTCTCTTTTCTGCAATATCATTTTGATGTGGTGTTTCAGGGGTTGTAAGTTGGGTAGGATTCCACACTCCAGCAAATAATCCTTGAATTCTAAATCCAAGTATTCATCACATCGATCGGATCGAAGGGCAATGATTTACCTAATTACTTTTCAGCTTCAGTCTTGAAGTCTGTAAACTTTTTCAAAGTTTTAAGACTTCCGATGCATTAGGTAATTATAGTCATATCTTCAGTAGTAGTCAATGAAAATGACAAAATACTCATACCCACCTATAGCTTGTAAATTAATCGATTCACATACATCATTATGAACTAACTCAAGTGGTTCCTTGACTCTTTGGCTTTTTCCTGTGAAAGGTTTATTGGTCATTTTACCCTCCAGACATGATTCACAAACAGGATGAGTTCTAACTTTTAGCTCTCTCAAAACAACATACTTTGTTAACCTATCTAGATTAATATGTTCCAACCTAAGATGACATAGATATGTGTTATCATCATAAGAAATTCTTTGTCGTTTGTTATTTTTAGATTTTGCTACTTTAAATAATTCAGAATTATTTAACGCGCGTTCAGTCGATTTAAGCATACACACTCTGTTTATAATTTTACCATGACAAATATCAAATTTATTCCTATAAATAATAAACTCTTTATTAATGAGAGAAACTTCGAATAACTTTTCTTACAGAAATGAAGAGAGAAATCAAATTCCTCGAAAAATCAGGAATATAATAAACATCGTTCAAAACTAAGTAATTATATCCAAAAGGTAAACGGACTTTCCTTAATGCTTTAGCTGACACGAGCGCACCATTGCCAACTCTCAAAATGACCTCGCCATCAGCCAGCTCCCTTGACGAATCAAGCATCTGCAAAGAAGAACATATATGGTTAGTGCCTCATGAATCAAGTATCCACAATGACAAATCATATTCCACTAAACAAGCTTTAAGTACAAGTAAATCATATTTACCTTTCTTTTTTAGCTCAGTCAGATACTTGTTACCGTTTCTCTTCCAATGACCTTCAACCTCACAATGAAAACACTTTCCTTTGGGCTTGCTGTCTTTCTTGTTCTTCTTGGCTTTCGGCGTTGTCCTGGCTTTCTTTATTCTTTCGTTCTTACTATTTTCCTTACCATTGTTCTTCTTCATTTTCTTATTCTTAACAATACTGGAATAAGGTTTTTGCTCGACAACATTTGCCTTTCCCTCTATGATCATTCTAAGGTTGAGTGGCTTAAAAGTCTACAGTTCATTCAATAATTAGGTCATGTAAATTGCAACTTATTCATAACATAGTTGATCATGAACACAGAAAAAATTGTTGTGAGCGACTCTAGTATGATGCTAACTTGAGTCCTCTCATCAATGGTCGCCCCATGTACTTATGCCTCGAGTATGATGCTAACTTGATCATGCTCAAAACGTGTGTCTCGAACAGAAGTGCCCTTCCTCATCTTAGTTGTCATATAGCTCATAATGGCCTCATAGAGATTTTGATCGAACTGCTACCCAAACATTGACTGTAAAGATTTCATAATCCCATAGGCAGTCTCGATGCTTTCATGTTTGGTTCTCAGAATATCATCCATGCTCACATGCATGTAGCACTTTTCCTTGTTATTTGATATGATCCAAGCATCATATTTGTCCCTAAAATTCTTAGGGGTGTTAGCAGTGGATTCATAAGGACATTCCTCAGTAAGAACGAATTTATGGTTCTCACAAATAAGCATTAAGTTCGTATTTGATTTCCAACGTACGAAATTATCACCATTCAATTTCTCAAAAATGAGTAAGGCAGTAACAGGGTTTTCCTGGTAGACATAATATAGATAACTAAAATTTAAAAACATATATGATTTAATATAATTGAATATCTAAAATTCAAAAAGTAAACATGATACATGAATGCAATCATAATAAACACATAAATTTAGCATTTACTAATCACGATAGAACAACCCAACGATTAATGTGTGCCGCCTTAGGTTCGGTCAAATTAACTTCAGACTGTTTATGAGACATTCTCATCCTTATTAATTGAGAAAATATATCATATTTTCTCTTTTAACAATAAGGTATTGCTTAATCGGTCAAGTCACAACTATCCACACGAAACTTAATTGTGACTTTGTTAGTGTAACCCATCATTTCAGATTTCGTGACTTCATTTAACATATGTCATCTTAGGGTCGGTCAAAACTAAACTACATCATTTCCTCCGATCTTCTTAAGAAGTCCAACCTTGGTATGGGTACAGCTCGAAACCTTCCTTAGGGGGATGAAAACAAAGCCATCTCGAGGCCCTCACTGCACCTCATGGGGTTGTACTAATGATGAAGACCATAAGTTAGATTGACATGTCAACCTTATCTCACTCACTATTTTAGGATGAAGTGTTTCTATTTTAACTAATCAATTAATTCTAGATTAATTACTAGTTAAAATAATAACTATATGAATATTTAATTATCAGTTAATCAAATCTCATTGGTCTAAGTTCATTTAACTTTCTGAAGCGCATTAGTCATAATTAGGTGAACTTAGATTAACTAATTAATTATATTCATCAAAATTTAATAAACTCTTTTACTAAAGTCAGTTAACTTAAACGTTATTATAGCCTTTCGTATGATGTGATTACCAAGTTTTGACTAATTAAAACCTAGTAGTTTACATGCAATTGATTTCATAAAGTAATACATATAAACATATTAGGACAATCCTAATAAATTATGTTTCTACAGATGAGATGCATGATTAAATAAAACTGTGTGGGATTTTCATGTATGTCATGTGATCAACTAATGCATAGACATGTTATCAAACATAACAATTAAATAATTATTTAACAACTAAATAAAATAATAATAGATCGAGTGACTATTGAGTATTTCTAAATTACAACCCTTGAAATAAATAAATAAAATTACAAAGCGAACTTCAAGAATACATATTTCTCAAATATTATCTTCTCTTCATGATGTCCATCTACATAATCTTCAAGCTTTGAACAAAACCCTTTTTAATTAGAAAAACTATTTTTCTTAATTGAAATATGTTCTATAATTATCCCTTTTAATATAGTTGACTTTGACTTAATCAAATAAACACTTTATTTGATTTGGTCAAACTTGGGTCGAACCCAATCAATCTATTAATGTTTAATTTTGATAAAATTAAAAATTGATAATTCATTTCAAAATTTAAATGGATAATTAAAAGAGTTTAGCCTTTAATGAAACACTTAGGTGATAGAGTTGGTTGCATGGTTTGTTGGAAACTTTCTTAAAACGTGACAACAATTGTCGCCGACGATAAGACTCTCCGATCGTCGCCCATCACCACCGCTGCCCGTCTCACTGTCGGCCAGGTCGAACAATAACTATTCACCTCTGCCGGAACAGTAAAGCTTCTGGTGTGAACAGTGTTTTCGCAGATGAACAGTATTTTTGCAGACGAATAATGTTTTTTGGATGAACATCATTTTCGTGTGAACAGTAAATTTATGTCATTCGTCTCGTGCGTTCTTCATCTTCTCGCGTTCAGAATAATTACAATAACACTCAAAATAAAATTACAAAAATTTATATGCTTCAATTCAGCTTACACAAGATCTAGAAAAAATTAAAACAAAGTTTAACCCAATCATCACCATACATTTTATTCCTCTTATTTTGAATAGCCAAGGTCTTTGGATCTAGGGCAATAAAGAGTTCCGATTGGTAATGCATATGAGGCTTAGGGTTTTTTTCCTCAACCGGGAATCTTGCTTGACCCCGAGCAAGGGTCTAATTCACGTACGTAAAGGGAAAGGTGGCGGGTGGGGTAGGTCTTTCACTCTTTCTTTACTTCAATAGATGAATGAAGCGAAGGGATTATCCACCGATAGGCACGAGAGGAGTTCCTTCCAGGAGAGCATGTAATTGAAGAAAATAAAAACCACTGGATCATTCTTTCGCCTCACCGCCTTCCTCACCGCATTCTAAAGTCGACTATTTTATTTTCCCCCCACCCGCCGTCCATGCTGAAAAAGACCGAGAGCATACGTAGCCAAATATCTCATATTATATGAATAATGCAAGAAAATCCACAAAACATTTAATATATAAATATATAAAAACCGTTTTGATACAACTTGCTGGTCGTCGCGGCGCGTGTGCAGCGGAATCGTGGATGCGCGTGGTCTTTTTAAAAAATTAGGCTTTTAATAAAAAATGAATCTCTTATAAAACAAAACTTGCGTAATGCCACAAAAATAAATTTTTTTATTGAAAACTATTTTTCAATCAGTTAGGATCCATTATATATTTATAAGTTAAATCTACAACATACAAGGTTAAGAATCATATACCTTTTGTAGTCCATATCAAGTGTCTTTGTAAAAACTGATCGATCCTCCATTCCTACGAAATCGTTTCAATGATCAGTAGACTCCGAGATCCACACTAAGATCTTCCAAGTAAATCTTCAACGCACTAGGACGTGTGTGGGCACGTAGAATATTACAATACACTTTTTCTGTCTCTAGATGTTCTCAACACATGAGATCTAAAGATTTATTGAGAAGGACTTTAGTGAGATAATTCTCTAAAAGAACGTGATGATTATTCTTTTAGAGATTTGATTAACGTTTAATCATAGAAGAAAATCTTTCTGACACCAATCGTGTTCTCAATTTAACTCTTGATTGACGAACTCATTATCTGATCAACTGATTCTCTCCTTTTTTTCCAACAGCCTAGGCCGTTGGAATAATATCTGTATATATTCTAGATAGTGGCGTATCGTATTTTTAGGGATAAATTGAAATAATATTTAATTTGTAAAATTATCAATTGTAGTGGGACCCACTGCAATGGTCAGTAACTGCATTGCCACACGGCACTGCAGTGTGCCGTGAGTCAGCACTGTACCTCGTGGCACCACTGGAGTGTCATGCGGCACTGCAGTGTTGCACACTCACTACTGTAGTGCCACGTGGCACCACAGTAGTCCATGTCAATTTTTTATACCTTATTAGTGATTGATACGTGGTAATTACTACGAATTAAATATTTATTTTAATAAGATAATTAATATGATATCAGTTAATTCAAAATTAACATATATGATTATTCCTATCAACTAACTTATATGTTATTTCATAAATAATAAAATTAGTTGATTTAAGTTATTATCTGATAATAGTTTAATTATCTAATTTCACAAATTAGATATTCTGTCTCACTTATCAATAATTAAAAAAAATTGATAGTTATTTTTATATATATAATATCTGAAAGTTATATTTAAATATATAAATAATTTAATTATTTAATTAATCACACATGATTATCTCATAATTATGTACTTGTCTCAGAATAAAAATTCATTTTACAAGTCAGTCATTTTCTCATGTCCTGAAATACCCACACTCTAGACAGTGTGATATAGATGTGACTTGAAGATCATGGACCTATAATCCTAAGCTCTAATAAACTAGATTACTAATTAAACTATTTAATTAAATAATTTTATTTATTAATTCCATTATTACTACACTATAAATATAGAATTGCACTATTAGAGATTATAAAATGCATTTACAGAGTATTTTCGTGTAGTCCACTAACATAATCATTTCATGTAGTTCCGTCCTCCAATTATTGGTTCGTAAATTATAACTGGTCAAAATTATCGTTTTACCCTTATAATTACCTATTGATCCTTAAGTATCATTACCTATTGATCCTTAAGTACAAGTGAATGGCTAATTTATAATTTTATTATAAATTTTAGCTCAATGACCATTCACTTCCAGAATTAACACTCAAGGAAACCAATATATGATCTGTTAGGAAAACTTAGATTCCAAATCTTGTAAGATCATGTCTCCAGTCATCCACATCATTGAGTATCCAAAACAAAAGTCATTAGCCTGATTAACAAACATACCTTAACGAGTTAATGAAAAAATCCAGTAGACATGCAATGACTTCATAACCACTCAGGATTCAGACCGATCTATATATGATCATCGAATTGATGTGCATTAAACCTTTATGATAAACGACACATTAATAAAGATATTAATTCACATCGGTTTTATCATATATAATCTTATTATATACAGTACATTCATTAAGATGTCTATCAACATCAATGATCTAGATCTAGACAAAACGCATTAATAGTGCTTAGTCAACCGTACTTGCAACTATTCATTAAAAATTTCATACTTTAATATGTTGCTGACAATTTTATTCATTATCTATCATCTTAATCATCTCGTACTAATACAAGATCATAGCTCATTAATGAATATAGAATTTTCAGATATTTATATAAATTATTCAACAATAATTTAAAAGAACAACTATAAGAAAAATGTAATCATTTTTAAATTTCATATCAAGATGTGGATACACATGCTTTACGCCGCTCATTTTTTGTCCGTTCTTTGATCCGAACTTTCAATTCGATCTCTATCTTCTCTTCTAACGTGAGGTCGGCTCTCCCCATGTGTTCCTCTTGCCTCTATTTTTTGACATATCTTCCTCCAATAAGACGAATTCATTGGATATGCTAAGACATTCAGATATACGAATTCATCTAGACGTATTCATCGTATTTGATAACGCCAATCTTCTCGCAGTTGAACCTTTAGATGTATTCCCTCAGGGGCTCATCCTTCTTATGGACTATGGTAAAAAGGGCATGTGCTTCTTTAATCATCCTTTTGCTACTCTCAAACTGCTATATGAAGAGTGTCGCTAAGTGAGAGAGGGAGTGAATGGAATGGGGTTCTAGGCTCCTGAGCCATGTGATGGCGGCTCCTTTCAGACATAAAGCGAATTATAGGCATGACATTCTCTCTAGCTTGGCCTCTAGAATGCATGCTCCCGACATCACCTGCTTATAAAGTAAAATATGATCAGTAGGATCAGAGGCACCATCATACATTTCTAATTTCAGAGTGGTGAACCTTTTTAGTGGTGTCATCGATGTGATTACCACCACGAAAGGCAACTGCGTCAGACTCCGTACTACCGCAGCTGAGGTTCTGTTTTTCCCTTTATCCTTTGTGTCCAAGCATGTGACTCTCAAACGCAAATCTTTGATTTTCTCAGCAATCTCATCCGCATCTCGATTGCATCCATGCTCTTCCGCACAATACTTTGACCTTCGGCTCTCAGCTTCATCATGAACCCTTTTGGTCTGATGGGAATAACGCGAGTGATGAGAGTCCTCCCTAACCTCCCCATGTGACTCCCCTCTTCCTTCGGGTATGCAAGGTGCATTCTGGCTCTGATCCCCTCCTTCTTGAGCCGAGCGATCTAATGCTGGGCTGGGGCTACACCTTTCTTCTCTGTCACATCCGCTCACAGCCTAACGATGGGCAGTGCGTGATCTTCTTTTCCCAATCCTCTCTTCATCTCTACCTCCATTCTTGAGGTTGATGATTTACTTGGTGAGGCGCTTCACCTTCTCCAATAAGATAAATGATGGTTGGATCAATGCTATCGTGTACCTGTGGACTCGCCCGATCTGCTACTAGAGCTATGTGAATCTGACTCTGCCCCCTCGCCGCATCTGTCGGGTTCCTGGCAAAATTACTAACTGATGCATTTTCATGGTGGTCGGTATTTCCCCGATTAGCTCTTGTATTCACCATTGCGATGGCAAATTCGATAAAGAATTATTGGACTTCAAGGAAGATCTTCATTTCTCGCAGACGACGCCAAATTGTAGATGCTCAAAATCTATCGTCATATTGAATTACCCCGTGTCACTTGATGAATTTCACTAATCTGCAAAAACAATGAAATAACGAAGTATTATCTCAACACCGTTGTGGTGCCCAGCTACACTCCGACGTCAAGTAAGTAAGGTGTATTATGAATTATATTGTCGAAGGCTGAGATAATGCATACCGTCTTTGTGTGGGGCCACCATTTATTTATATTGAATGAAAGAGTGCATTTGAAGAATATTCTCCTCACATCAGTTGCTTTTCAGTTATTATCTTATCACTTCAAACAACTTTGCGATTATTTAAGGTTGTTAAAATCGTGTTTCTGTTACGTCGGAGGGGATGATCCCTTGGACACGATGAGCCCTCGGTCATCTTGGTAACCTTGAACATGATGAGCCATCGGTCATCCTTGTGACCTCGGACATGATGAGCCATTGGTCATCCTGGTGATCTCGGACATGATGAGCCCTCACCTCGGACAAGATGAGCCCTCGGTCATCTTGGTGACCTCAGATAAGATGAGCCATCAATCATCTTGATGACCTTGGGCCCTTAAAGTGGGTCCAATGCCTAAGACCCTTGGGTTGGGGGCTTATAGGCCTTCCATTATAATATAAGTGTTGGGCCATGTCTTAAATCCTCATCTGAAGTGGGCCGTGAACCATGTGTTTTGATATCCCCACATTCAAAATAATTACTTGAGAATAAAACCCATTTCAATTAATAAGTTTTCCTTTATATATATGTTAGGGTTTTGGGGAGTAATTAATAAGAAAGTAACAGAATACTTAGAGAAGGATAAACGTGGATGAACATTATAATTGTAGGATTCGTAGTGCTACTTTTTGAAGTATATGTTTATCCTAAATTATAAAGGGTAAAAGTATAGTTTATCCTATTATATATAATTGAACGGAATTAATGAGATATTTACACACTTATATATAAAATCGTGGGTTTGAATTTGGGTGCAATTGTAGCCGTCGGATTGTATATTCATTGTGAAATTAAAGTCAAACACAATATGACCAACTCCACCGACTCCAACAAATCAGAGAAGTCTACAACCAATGGTTTGATCGATATTTCAAAGATGATTTGGGCAATTTAAAATCTTAGGATTAATTTTAAAAATAATCCCTAAGTGTGTATGTGAACTTAATAAAAAAGGAGGCGTTGTTGTCCCACATTTAAAATATTGGCAGAGAAAAGTTATAAGTATAAGTAGATGTGTACTCTCTAAAAATTTGACACTTTAAAAAACAGTACACCATTGTCAGTTTTATATTTCATTCTGATTCAGCTACTGTGTATGGATTCGACAAAAAAAATCTAGGATTAAGTTTGTATAGTTCTCCCACCGGCTTCACCTTGAAGGCGTAGGTTAGATATTCTTACCCAATATTCTAGACATTCCAACTTAATTCATTTAAGATCAATTTCGTTAACTTTTTTATTTTAGGTACACTGAAATGTCTCTCTCAACTTTGTGATAATGAGATGTTGATATTTTATGCTTAGTACATATTTTTTTTAATTAAAATTAATAATATTACAACTCGAATGCACATAATAGGAGCGTGAAAAATGTCCAAAAGTGAAATTATTTTGTACTAAATTTCAATGTTTTAGTGACACGAGCCATGTAAATATTGCCTAAACATTTTCAAGTTTAGAGCTTCATCCCCGAAAATTGTATATTAGTATAATTACTTAACATTCTATTTGCCTATCACTAGTATAATTACTTGAAGTTAATCTAAAATTTAATTAAATTATTATTTTATGTTAAGCATGAGCAATATAATATATTTCATGTCATTGTTAAAACTCAACTGTGTAATTATATTTATCTTAGTCCAACTAGTTAACCACTGCTTTATTGAGCCGTGTCATCGAATCAAGAGCTCCATTAACTATTTTTTATAAGTAGAACCGGTGATGTGATGAATCGAAGGTCAGGTTACAATGTGCAACTGAACGTTAACCTAAAACTTATAAATATTATTGATCAATTAAAACAGCATGACAGTGATTATAAAAGTCAAAATCTATTAACGTATATGACAACTCACCTAACTTATGTTATTCATTAAAATTTAATTTATAATTATATTTATTTTAGTTCAACTGAACATAATGATAATTTATGATGGAGAATTGAATCCAACAAATTCTCGATTTTTAAAAAAAATGAGAAACTTAAATCTCAAACTTTTTTTTGGTCAACACAAATGAAAATATAGTTGATAATTATTTTTGGGCAGTTTTATTCATTTTTATTTTCTTCCTTAAAACTCCATTACCCACTGGCCTCTGACAGAGACTGATTTTCCTTCAGCGGGTTTTCATTCGGCAGATAAAGAAAATGGCAGTTCCCTACGCGGAGGCCGGGGAGGACTTAAACCCTCATTCTGGCTCGTTGAGTTTCAGTGTCACCTTCATTCTTCTGCTGAATATTTTATTTGCCAGTTCGCCATCTGTCAACTCAAATTTCTTTCATTTTCTCTTCCACTGACTCAGCTTGTTTTGGGTCTCTGATGTGCTTTGATTTACTTACTGAACTTGAATCAAATCTTCAGTTTGAATTCCGCCTTGCCTGTTTTGCCACTTCAAATTATTCGTATTTCATTAACAAAAGGCATATACTGTTATCTTCTAAAGCTCAAGCGAGATTTTTGTCCTTCAATAATGAGTCTGTACGGAACCAAACACGCGTTTCTATTTTGTTTCTTTCTGGAATTAGCACCGTTTTGTAGAATCTAACTTCGCCAGGTGCTCTGCGCCTGTATTGAAGTGCAGAAATGGGATCCTGTAATGGGTTTTACTCAGCTGGAGAGTTTGATTTAGATGTCAAGTGGCTGATCGATCCTAAGCTTCTTTTTGTAGGGCCAAAGATTGGGGAAGGCGCCCATGCCAAAGTGTACGAAGGAAAGTAAGCTACCAAATCATGAGTTAATCTGAGATTTCAAGTTAGTTATGTAGGGATTCCCTTTCTTCTTTGAGAATAGCCTTATCTGAAAATTTTCATTTTGGTTTCTATCTCTTAGGGGTAAGTTTTAAATTTTCAGTCCACGCCCCTTTTGTAAGTCTACCCTATATGAGGAATATCACTTATTTGCTATCTCATATATGTAAAATTAATAATATTTCGGGTGTGTTTGAGATTGCATGTGATTAGAAATACTTTCATATATTGAAGTGAGACGATTTAGTTAATTATTCCATAACCATCCTTATATGAAGTACGCGGATGTATATTGTGAAGTGTATTTATTTGTATCTAGAGGTATGTTAGGAAATGCTTTGATTGATATTTCTTATAGAAGTGTTTCTAAATAGCGAATGTGTTTCAAGTAATAACAGTTGTGTGACAAATACGATTGAAAGTAGCATTTTAAATGTATTTACGTGCTTTCAAACTAAACACTTACCTATGTCTTTGTGTTTTTTTTCTCCTTTCATAGATATAAAAATCAAAATGTTGCCATCAAAATGGTTCACAGAGGAGAAACTCCAGAAGAAATTGCCAAAAGAGAAGCGAGGTTTGTAAGAGAGGTTGCCATGCTATCCAGAGTTCAGCATAAAAATCTAGTGAAGGTTGTGTTATATAGTACGTGGGAGTAATAATTTCTCTCCCAAAGTGCACTATTCTTTGATTTCCCCTTGATTTAATTTTTAGTGATAATAGCTTATGTGAAACTGATAAAACTAGGGAATATCTTATAGGGCTGTTGTCTTGATGTATTACCAGTTTATTGGCGCTTGCAAGGAACCGCTCATGGTGATCGTGACTGAACTTCTATTGGGTGGTACATTACGTAAATACTTGTTGAACATGCGGCCGAGACTATTGGACGTGCAAGTGGCAGTTGGGTTTGCTCTTGACATTGCCCGTGCGATGGAATGCTTGCACTCCCACAGGATAATTCATCGCGACCTGAAGCCTGGTAAATTTATTTTTTGTCGAGTGCAAGATTTTAGCATAGGAAGGCCGAGGGTTTCTTGTGTTTGTACAGTTGAAGTCTAATTGTTGGATCAAAATCACCTCTTTCTCCTCAATAAGGTTGATCTTTAGCCTAAAGAACTTGTCTTGATTGGTGCTTGAATGTTGCATATTTCATTGGCACGTTTCTAATAAGGGCTGTTGAGAGATGTCCCTAGGACAAAACTGATAATTAATTAATGATCTTGTGGCAATCAACTGTGTCAAATCCGATAATAGCACAATAAGGAAATTTGGAAGGTAGAGGTGCTTTAAGGAATCCAGAGTTATAAATTCAATTAATTTTTTCGTTTTTCTTGCAGAAAATTTGATAATGACTGCAGATCATAGAACTGTGAAACTTGCGGACTTCGGTCTTGCTAGAGAAGAGTCAGTTACGGAGATGATGACTGCTGAAACTGGGACATACCGATGGATGGCTCCAGAGGTATATCAGTCTATGGTTTTCAAATCATTTTCAGCAACCAACTGGTGTTTTGAAATAAAGCTAACTTCATCGCGTTATGGAATTCATGGCGGCAGCTTTACAGCACAGTCACGTTAAGACACGGAGAGAAGAAGCATTACAATAACAAGGTGGATGTTTATAGCTTTGCAATTGTTTTGTGGGAACTCATTCATAATAAGTTACCTTTCGAAGGCATGTCGAATCTACAAGCGGCTTATGCTGCCGCTTTTAAGGTAACCATACGTTGTGTTATTGTCGTTTCCAATATCTATAATCTATAGTATATTAAGAGTCATGTGAGATTAGAATCATTTTATGAACGATTTTATCAAATGTGTAATTCTTCTACTCCAATATTACCCTTTATCATGACAAGATGCAATTGGTTGACACGTTTTCTCACACATACATTGAACATCTCTACTCATTTCAATAATTGAATTTAAAGAGACATGATTTGTATTTCAATGTACTTGTTTTTATTAAATTGTTTCTTTTCGTTTTCAGTAGCTATAAATCTGATTGCTGAATTTTCAATTAGGCACAGGTTGGTGGCCTACAAACTTGCTTTTAAGTTTTTAACAAATTTGCTTAACACGTGCACTTTGACTAGTAAAATTAAAAAAAAAAATACACGATAACAAAACAGTCAAAAGTACCCTCAACAATCACCTTGTGTCGGGTTTGGCCATATATGTGGGATATCTTTTTTTGTTGCTTTTATTTTCGAACTTGATATTTTGAATTGTAAACTGCATACTATGCATCTTTGGAAGGATTCGGGGTCGTTACTTGCGTCCTTCTGATTGTTTTTTTTCCCTTTGTTGTTTAAGAATGTGAGACCAGATGCTGAAAATCTCCCGGAGGATTTGGCTTCAATCATGACATCGTGCTGGAAAGAGGATCCGAATTCTCGACCGAATTTCAGCCAAATCATACAAAAGCTTTTGCAGTATCTCTATAGCGTTTCCCCACCGGAACCTGTTATCCCACCAAGGTTACGTGCGTCTGAGAACGCTGTCCTGCCTCCAGAATCTCCCAGGACGAGTTCTTTGATAGCTGCAACGAATGACTCGGGGGAAATCATGAACGGCAAGATAGAAGAGAAGCCGAAAGTTTTTTTCTTCTGCTTCAATCAATGTTACTGATCCATCTAAAGGAACAATGGTGTCGGAAAGTGTGGTTAAGTGTAGAGATTTTAGATGCTGAAAAAAATTATGGATTATCAATCAATTAGTACAAATTAAAGTTTACAGCTTAGCTAGAGATAGATTGTCATTCAACTAGTCTGCTTAGCTGCTAACTAGTCCTGAATGACTTATTCAAATGCAAAAAAGGGGGCGTCATATTCTTTAAGCTTTGTACTAATAAGGTCTATTTACTTTGTACAATTCATAAATTTGTATGTCACTATCTATCTTTCTAATTGTTTCCGTTCTACTGCTCGTGCGCTTATCGATGATCATGTCGATATCGATACATTAACGTTTGATCACTCATGGGGTAAATTCTACTCTTATCAAATCCATCATATGAAAATGCAATGAAAAGACCTCAAACAAAGGAAAGCTCTCTTATCAATCTTATGCCATTTGATTGATGAATCAAAGTTCAGTGTTGATTTGTTTTTCACTCTTCCAAGTTAAAGACAAGATCGACACGATGTTCTTGGATTTATTATTGCTTTTCACTCTTCAAAGCTAAGAACAAGATCGACACGACGTTCTTGGATTTATTTTTGACGTGTGTCGATATATCATATTTGATGAACAGCCCCTATAAGAATGTAGAATTAACTTAGAATAAAAGCCAATTTGAAAACCATTAACAAAAAACATTACAGAGTGCCGATTGATTCAGCTACTGATACGGCCGCGTTTTAAACATACTATGACAGAAAAAAAAGGAACGCCGTTGCCGGGAATACTCACCACTATACTACAACGACCTGTTGATAAATTACTCATTACAAATTATTTAACAAGTATAAGTCAGTCTTTGGCTTGTACCTCACGTTTATCGCCCCACTTCTACAGAACCAGAGCCCCGGTCGAGGTTCGGTCAACGGTGGGCCATAGTGGAGGCTGGAAAGTCCTGACAGAAGCTGAGGTTTTGGTTACGAGCCTCTTAGTCTGGTTCCGAAGCCAAGTTTTCCCGCTCATATTGGCGCGCCATCTCTCTCTCTCTCTCTCTCTCTCTCTCTCTCTCTCTCTCTCTCTCTCACACACACACACACACACACACACACACACAGTTCACTTTTACTTAGTGCAGTGGACAAAGGGCAGTGGGCAGTGGGCAAAGCTTAAAACACGAAAGCTGTGTTTGCTTCCCTCTTTGAAATCTGAATGTGCTTTCCCTGCGACTTCATTTAGTTCTCAATTTGCGAAGGTCATGGCTAGGTAAGCCTAACATTTAGTCATGAAGGGAATAAATGGATACAAATCAACTTATTGTGCTTTTCTGTTTTCTATTCGTCTCTTACTGTGAGCGTCTGTGTGTTGAGTTGCAGTGTCTGGGTTTGATGGCTCTTTTTGGATGGTTTAGTTGTTATGTTTGGATGGATTTTTAATTAAAAATAAACTATGTAGTCTGCTATCCGATCATTTTGGGACATTGTTCTTAATTTCTATTGTGAGAGTTACATAATATGTGGGGGAGTAGGCGAACACTTATGCGGAAGATGTGGAATTTACTGGACTGACTGTATTTGATCGTTTCATAAAACAGTGATCTTTTCGCTTTATAGAGTAGGTTTGTCGCAGTTTAATTGATTCATATCGCAGTTTGAGCTTAGGAATAGACTAATAAAGAAGGTTCTCTATTGCTATGCAAGGAATTGGTTGTCCCCGTGTTTGTTTACGGAAATGATCATTACTTGGAAATGCGTCATCATTGCCATCGTCATATGCGTTGTAGTAGCTATATCTTGTGATCCAATCTTCAATCCTTTTCTTTCACTTATTTGTGTTTGGTTATGAGCTAATAATGTCACTGTTGCAGGGCTTGGCTTACTAATGGTCGATCGATTGCGAGGAAAGTTAGAAATGCCACTCAAAATTCTTCTCATCAGATTAAATACTGTGGGGTGAATAGAGAATGCCCTAACTGCCACTTTCTAATCGACAACACTGATGTAAGGGAGAAATTTATTTGTTGTTTGCATTACTTAGAAACCATTTCAGTGATTATGAATAAAACTAAAAGATTGTTCTTATATATGCATCTGAAAGATGAAGTTGTTTATTTTGCTTTAGTTTTGGTGCTCTTTACTGTTTCTTCTTTGATGATGTTGCTCTTGACAGTTTCTCATAAATACTCTCCTTCACAGGTTTCTCCTGAATGGCCTGGCCTGCCCGCCGGTGTGAAGTTTGATCCATCAGATGAAGAAATTTTGCACCATTTAGAAGCAAAGTGCGGTACTGGAAACTTACAACCCCATACACTTATTGATGAGTTCATCCCAACACTTGAAACAGACCAAGGAATTTGCTACACCCATCCTGAAAATCTTCCTGGTCAGTCTCTCAGCCCTTGCATTTACAATAAAGGAAGTATCTTACCCTCGTAATTGATTGTTCCATTTACAAGATAATGACCTCATGAATTCTAAATCAACTTCCAAAAACTCTCTCTGTCATCTCATGTTATTGGTTCAAAAAATCTGTACCCGATTTTAAGTCTTTAATTTAAAGTGGCCATTGACCTGATTTCATTTACAAATCTTAGTTTGATACCATTCATCAGTCGGCTTTGAGCTTCTTCACTGGATTTGAGTTCTGATCAAAAGTACACTTCAATTTTTTTTTGTTGTAGCTATAGATCAATGAATAGTGGTTTTCTTATAAATACTATTCCGTCCCATCCTTTGACACCATTAAATCAATGAACTTTTGTTTAGCATAATATATTTTTTATTTGTTTTAGGGGTTAGGAAGGATGGAAGCAGTTTCCATTTCTTTCACAAAACAAGCAATGCTTATGCCACTGGCCAAAGGAAGCGCCGAAAGGTTCAAAATAGTGAACATAGTTCCAGTTCAAGTGCTGAGCATGTCCGCTGGCACAAAACAGGTAAGACCAAACCTGTGATAGAAAATGGTATTCCGAAGGGTTGGAAGAAGATCTTTTCTCTTCATAAAAGTTCAAAGAAAGGATCCAAGACGCACAAGGCCGATTGGGTTATACATCAATATCATCTGGGAACTGAAAAGGATGAGAAGGAAGGAGAATATGTGGTCTCAAAGATTTCTTATCAACTGCCAAATCGGTCAGACAAAAATGATGATCGTTTTGTGATTGAACATTCTGATAATGGTATACATCAGACTAGTCCAAAGACCCCTAAGACAAATCCTCCTGTTCCACCCCGACGGGGAAAGTCTGTTACCCTCATTGATGTTGCTGAGGAAGCTGTTCACCATTCCTTTGCCAGGGTTAGTTGAAATTTTTGTTATGTCTTGTTGTGATGTAGTTAATGAGACTTGTTAATCAATTTGGAGGATAATCAGGTGAACAGAATCACAGATTTTGAGGAATAGAAAAGGCAAATTCGAGTAAAGCGATAGGGTAACTGAGTGTGCATTTAGAACCATGGGAGGAAGTATCTGTTTGTTTTCCAAAATCTTATGGGTATATAAACAGAGTAACAGTTATATGAAAAAACAGTGGGCCTGCTTTAAGCTTGATACAAAAGACTCAGCATTTACACCATGAATGAGAATAAAAATGTTACATCTTCCTTTGAGTTCTAAGTGATAATTGGTCAAGTTCTTATCTAATTATGCTTATGTGAATTAGGAACAAGAGTTTGCTCCAGACATATGTCATACTGCTGAGCCTAGTATTCCTTTGGAGAATGATGTAGGATGCCCAGCATGGTCGGCAGGAGAGTCTCAGGCTATTACCGACTGTGATTTGGTTTGGCTAGATGATAACTTAATCTGCAAGGAAGTTTTCGATTCTTTTGCTCTTTCAAATGAACCTGGACTTGAACAAATATCTTTCTCCGGTTTCGGTTGCGATACTAACAAAGAAACTCGAAATGGCTATACTTCCAGTGAAATTGCTGATCTGGGAAACCTTGAATTGGATACTCCACCTGATTTCCATTTCCCTGTAAGTTCACCTCTCACCTTCTTCCTGACTTGGAAACTTACAAAGCGTTTATTGTGATACATAATACCGGTTTTACTTTTCGTGAATGCAGGATCTCACCTTTGGTTCTCAAGACAGTATTTTTGATTGGTTAGACAGGTTATGAAGTGAATGACGAAGCAAAAAACTTGACGGCCATTAAATTTCACAATTCTAGTTCTGCGGTTCCTTTTCAATTTCCCTCAAGTGCTTATTATGGAGTTGGAGATATGAATCGAGATGTACTTGTTTCTTTGTAAACCTTGGAAGCCATAGTAGCCTTATGTAAAGATATGGGATAGTCACAACAGTTTTCTTAAAGATGTGGTACAATCACTTCTTTTTCATAATCAATATTTTAAAAAACATGGCTTCAGGATCACGGCAGTCCGAGAACCCTGTAGTTAGCAGTCGGACAGTTCTGAGCTGTCCGGTAATATATATGTATATTTTCTTGCTAGCATTGTTACTTAAATTCAATGATGGCTTGGATAACATATTAAAGCGGCAAAAGATTGTTTGATGGATATAATGTATGATTTATGATAACAAAAAGAGAGAGTTTAGTCCTTGAATAGTTGCCCTGTTTTTATTTTAGTTCTTAATAACTTTCATTTTTAATCATGTCCCTCGAGTAATAATTTTTTCTCGCTTAAGTCTCCACTGTCAATTAACATTAAAAACATCAAATTCAAAAAAACAATTAACAAAACATCTATGAAATAATTTTGTTAGTCAAAAGACCATATAAATAATGAAAAGATTGTGGACTAAACGATAAAGTTGGATAATAATTCAGGATTTAAAATAAATTCAAGCTAAAAAGAAACGTTCGCAGTATATTTGACTTAATTATAATTTAAGAAAGAAAAAAGAAACCATTGTGGTCTGGACCGTCTGGTCGTGAGGAAGAAAAAGAAACATTTAGTGAAGGAAATAATACAAGAAAAAATAGTGGCAGAACCGCGGAGCTAAAACCCTGAGAACCCCCGAAATAGGTCAAGTTCTCAGTTGGTGGAAGAACACATGGACTGAGTGTTGATCAACACCCTCTCTCTTTTGAGTAACTCACCAATGTTTCCTGCCAGGACTATTCAAAGGAATTGCTTGAAGACCCTCTCCTCAATCCAATTTCATTCCTTAAAGTATGCTCTCTCTCTCTCTCTCTACTTGGTTTCTGAGAAAGTGAATCGATTGAGTAGCTAACATGGGTCTCTAGGGTTTTCTTGTCATGCCCTCTATTTCTGTATATGCTTGGTTGGTTGTGTCTGAGACTCTGATTTCCTTTCGCTTTCCTCTCTGTTACGTCCAAGTTGTAGACTTTCTGCGGTTTTGTTTCAAAGGTTCTTTTTTCCTTGTTTTTGTTTGGTTGCAAACGGATTTTACCCTATTTGGGTTTCTTCCATTTTCCATATAGTCAATTTGCAATTGAAAATCTATCTCTGTAAAGGAAATCTCTTTTAATGTTGTTTTGTTTTCTCAGTCTTATTCCTGGATCTTGTCTTCTGCATTCACTTGGACATTTGAGTTTAGATGTCAAGATGTCAGCTAGTAATTGAAGAGCATTTTAATCAAGAATTCCCTTTGTTTGCAGTTTCTAAGCAGCCAAATATCTAATTATATAGTTTATTTCATTTGCTGAGACTTCTTTTCTTTATGTGCAGCAATGTTATGTCATTGCGAGATCTTCCTTCAAAACTTGTGTCAAGCGATGTAGCTCAACCAAGCACTCCTAGCGGAGATAGTTTGTCTCCTGCAACCAAGCTGGTCAGTCCTTTTAATGGGTGGTCACGTGCAATGTCGACATCTAAAGGTAGGAGCATGCGAAGCAAGGTTGAGAGGAGGATGAGAAAAGAGTCTGGTAAAACCCTTAGGGAAATTCGGAGAGCGAAGAAGATAAAGAAGAAGCTCATGACAGAGGAGGAAAGGCTCCTTTACAATCTCAAAAGGGTATCTCGTCTACCATTTTAATTGATGATATTTCAGAGGAGGAGTATTTATTGAATTTGAAGTATCTATTTGCTTCAAATTTTGTAATTTCCCTACATGATTAGTTTTTAAGCAGTTTAGGTATTAAAGAATAACCAATGTCGAGAAACCGAAGCGTTCTCCAAGAATTTTTCTTTAGAATATGGGAGTAAAGAATGAATGATACTTTTATCTATCATAAAATTCTAGAGGAGTGAGTGTAAATTTACGGAGGCATTATCTGATAACTGTTTACATTTGCTTATTCTTTGAAAGGCAAATCTTGAACATCTCTCCCAAATCCCAAAATATTAGTCTTAGATTACTGATGAAATTTGTTGATATATTAGCATCGCGTGAATTGGAGAACGGTAAATGGTATAATAAACTAAATCTTGGTAGTATTTTCCTTCCGTCTCATAATTATGTTTCGCAGCTTGACTTCATTCTTTGCACTTTCTCAAGTATATTTCTGATTAATTGTTGATTATTTTGATCCATAACTTTGGTCTTCAATTACTTGTTACTCTTTCTTTGACTCATACAATCATCGTTTTGATGATTGACTATAATCTGTCATGTGACTTTCACAGGCCAAGAAGAAAGTAGCATTGCTCCTACAAAAGCTTAAAAAGTACGAGTTACCAGAGCTTCCACCCCCTCGCCACGATCCTGAGCTGTTGACTCCTGAGCAGCTTCAAGCGTTTAAGAAGATCGGTTTCAGAAATAAAAATTATGTACCTGTAGGGGTCCGTGGAGTGTTTGGAGGTGTGGTCCAGAATATGCATCTCCACTGGAAGTTTCATGAGACCGTCCAAGTTTGTTGTGATAACTTCCCTAAAGAAAAGATCAAGGAAATGGCGACCATGATTGCTAGACTTAGTGGTGGTATTGTCGTTAACATTCACAATGTCAAAACAATCATCATGTTCCGTGGCAGAAATTACCGACAACCTAAGAATTTGATACCTATCAACACCCTTACTAAACGAAAGGTGAGCATCCTAAATCATATCTCCTCTTTCTCTGTCTTCGTATTTTTGTCTAAACTCAGGTAATGTGAATTCGATCACAAGGTAATATATTTTTGCATCAATGTGGACTTGAGCTTTTGACTGAATTGACGCAAACTTACATTTTTTGAAATGTTTCAATCTCTTCGTGAAATTATTGTTTATCAAGTCCATTTTATACAGAGAAAATTATAGTTACTCGTCTTTCTGTCCAGGCATTATTCAAGGCTAGATTTGAACAAGCTCTTGAATCTCAGAAGTTGAACATAAAGAAGATAGAACAGGAGCTCAGACGAAAGGGTGTGAATCCGGAGGATCCAGTTGCCATGGCTAGCATACATAGAGTAGCTTCTACATTCTTCAATGCCATTGACAAAAAGGAAGGATCGCCTTATGTCTTCCATGGGGACAGACATGTAGCAATGGACACAAGTAATTTGGAAAAGTCAGAAACTCATGACGACAGTGATCAAGAGGAGCTAGACCGATTCATAGCCGAGATAGAGGATGCAGCTGATCGGGAATGGGAAGCTGAGGAAGCGGCCGAGAAAGAAGAAGTTAGCAGACTTAGGTATTGGAACAGAGAAGAATATAGTGGCAGGATTAGAAGATCTGAAATGCTTGGGGATGATCGTTTGGATGATAGACGTAGTAAACAGAGGACACGTAAAGATGTTGATGACGATGAAGAAAGTGATGCAGCTGAAGGTGATGATGAATGGGACTCGAATGATAGTGATGCCGATGATTCTGAACATTCTCAAGATAAGTCACGTTGGGCCAAAAGCAATGGAAATTTCAGGAGAAGTTCTGAAACAACTGTCAGACGACGAGGGATGGTTGAAGAAGCGGCTGAATCGGAAAATATATTTAGTGATCTTGAAAGCGCAATGTGGCAATCAGACACAGAGAAAGAGGATGATGTGAAAACGTCAAAGTCAACTTATAATAATTACAAGAGCAGCAGTGACGAAGAGGAGTTTTACCACAACAAGAGAGATATCTTCACCAACAGGTTGAATGATCGGAAGAGCGGCATTGATGATTCGGCCAAAAGTAACAATGTTTTCAAGAGAAACGGTGAATCAAAATACAGGGAAGAATATATTGGCAAGAATTTTAAATTAGATGATGAAAGCAGTGATTCAGATAATGTGCTGTTGGGATCTGATGCTGAGGAAGCGTCTAGAGCTTCGAGTGCGCGGAGATTTAGTGATGGGAGCGGTAGTGAGGAAGAAGATAATTCTCAGGTGAAGAAGATTGAAATTGACAAGAAGAGGATGAAAACACCAACAGAGATGGATGAGAACTGGGACAGTGATTAGCTCAGACTTATTAGCACTGACCCAATTATTGTATTGATATACAAATTGTTCTAAAAAACACTATCATTTGGCTTGGTGGATTTTGTACCTCTTAGAAATCAAAATTTGAGGAATGTGTTTAAAAAAATCTCATTTTTTACAATAAAATTCGAATGAAATTGTTGTATTCAAAATATCATTTCCATTGCCTCTATGGACTACTTAAATTGTTGTTTTTGAATCTTGATCTATGGTTTCTTATTTTACAAGTCAATTAAATTTTTAGTTTATTATTTAAAAAGGTTATTTTTACAAGTCAAGCTCATGATACAACAATACAACAAAGAACAAGGACAAAGGCGGTTAGTTACTAAAGAAACACTAGACTAGCAGGCTAGTAGCTAGACAAATATTATTAAATAAGAAAGAAAAGAAACACTAAAGAGACTAGCAGGCTAGCAGCTAGACAAATATTATTAAATAAGAAAGAAAAGAAACACAGTAAAAAGAGAAGATATGAATTGTAAAATCTCTCTTGACTAGCTTCGTTAAAAAATCTTATATGGTTAAAACTTATGGGGAAAGCCTAAAAAAAATAGAGTGCTAACCATAATACTATTTAAATCTATAAGTACCCTTGATCCCCAAAATCATCAAGGTATGACTGCTGGAAGCTTAGAGTATCATATGGGATTATCAATGGTGACAGCAAGTTTGGAAAGAAGATCTGCGACGTCGTTACCTTCTCTGAAGATATGAGAAACATGAAAACTCATATAGAAAATAAGATGTAAACATCGAGACCAAACATTCTTAAAAGATCAAGGATCCTCAAGTGAATGAGAGATAAGAAGAGAAACTACATATATCAAGTCGCCCTCCAACCAAAAGGAAGTCCAGTTTTTCTAATAAACATAATATATTGTCTGAATAACAACACATGCTCAGCTTCAAAAGTAAGTGCAGATACTAAAGGTAAGACAAACCATCTTTAAAAAATTCATAGTGATTATGGAAGATTCCACCATATCCAGCATGATCCGGACATTCAATAGTCACACCATCAATATTTACCTTGATCCATCCCGGAGGAGGAGGAAGCCAATGAACAGGAATAATCCTTGGAGCCTTTGGAGGAATTCCTTTAATGCTAAGAGAATGAAGAACAGTAAGATCAATGATGGAGTTGTGCATAGTACCTCTTTGCAATCTATTAGCATCACACATAGCAGTCCAAATAAAAGATAAAGATCAATCGATTGTGATTAAATCATCTTCAAATATGGATCTATACGAACATGCCAAATAACAGAGACGCCCGCCACAATATCAACCCTCCAAATGTTAAAAAGTTGATTACTCATGGAGACAGAAACAACATTTCTAAAAAAGTTTATAAGATCAGAAGAAATGTTAAAAAGTTGGCCTGAATGATATCCATGGTTGGTAATCTATTAAGAAGAGCCGGCCAAATAACTGTGAACGAGAAGAGGAATATATGAAGACCAAATATAAGCATCCCAGAAAGGTTTTTCCTGGATATCGATAAAATGTAGATAAGTCTGCTTTGTAGTTACATTGCCCAAGGCAGAGGGCATCCAAACTAGAGTGTCCAAAATATCGATAGCCATCATAGTAGTCGAAATGAGGTGAGCCACAACTAAAAAATTATTACAAAATTCGAAACACCATCGGAAGTTAGAAGATCCGAAACAAGCAAATTTTAATTACAACTCTCTGTAAGGATTTGCAGAATATCAATCAACCAGGTGTCCAACCAATCATCTTGGCAAAATTTTAATCTTGATTGTGTACGAATAATCCATTTGCATTCAGAAAGAAGAGCGAAGTAATCTGAGCTAATAGCAGACCAAATAGATGAAGAAATATAATAACGACGATCATGAATCAAAAGAGAAGAGTATCGTGAACGAGTGTACATATAAACAAAAAAGTTCAGAAGTTATAAGCTTCCATGTGAGCTTTCTTAACAAGGCACGATTCATAGTACTCAAGTTTTTTATTCTAAGACCTCCGAGAGAAGTTGGATGACAACATTGTTTCAAACCACAGTCACAGATTTGCACTGATCCACCAAGCTCATTCAAATAAAGTTGCGAATAGCCTGATTTAATTTTTTCAATAAACCCACAGGTCATTTATATACCATGAAAGAGTGAACAAATATAGATTGAATCACATAGTTAACTAAACAAACACGACCAATAAGAGAAAAAGTCTTTCCAATCCAAGAATACATCATGACCATAATACGATCTACAATAATATGAAAGTGAGAGGTTTTAGAAGAATCAACAAAAAGATTAACACCTAAATAAGTAAAAGGAAGAGTGCCCCTACGCATGCCAATTAGAGACAAAATAGCTTATTGTCTTCTTGTAGAGATTGTCCGACCAAAATAAATGAAAGACTTCTCCCAATTAACCTCTTGACCTGAGAGATTGCCATAAAGAGTGGAAGCGTCAGAAACTTTATTAACATTGGCCCTAGAAAGTACCTTTACAAAAAAGCAGGATATTATCGCATATAGGAGGTGAGTAGGAGCAACAATCCCCTCAAAGATGAGATGGGTTGGAGATCACCATTGTTGGTCACATGAATTAAGTAACGACTAAAAAAATCTTCAGCAATACCGAAGAGAAGAGGAGATAAAAGATTTGCCTTACGAACACCTCTAAAACAACTAAAATAACCCTCTGGATTGCCATTAATCAAAATTGAAATACGAGTATAGGAGAAAATATTTGAAATCCAAAAACAAAAGGTGTTAGAGAAAACGAAGGTTGAAAGGACATGAATAATGAAAAACCATCACATAGAATAAAAAACTTTCCAGATGTCAATTTTCATAACACTACCACCCTAACATTTTTTATTGAGACTGTTTGACATCACTATAATACAATCCTCAATATGAGGACCTTGAATAAAACTGAATATTTGGAGAAACAATTCTGTTACAACAACGAACCGTAAAAGCAGAGAAGAAGACAAAAAATCAGGGAATTTTTCATGTTAATCAATCATAGTGGAGAATCTGATTTTGTAATAGCCTTTTTCTGGTAATTGTTGGGAGGTGGACATCGTGATTAATACTTGATATTGGGGTTTCATGCTCAAGGCACCGTCAGATTTGAGACTTCAAATAAAGAATCAGCTTTAAACACAGAATTATTCGTGACTGCTTTTGGAAAGATTATGGGTTTTGTTTTATTGTTCTCACAAGAAATGGACACCACTAATTTCTCCCCATCAAAGGATGTTCTCAGCCATTCCATTTAAAAAACAATCGATGTTGGGTCGTTCCAATCGTTTTATACAGTCTAGATCTAATTACATGTTTTTTTTGTTTTTAGTTTGTTTGTTTTACACGTTTAGATCAAATCTGACGACTTTAAATAGCAAACTGCCCTCACAGTTGGGTCACCAACTGCCTAGAAATCTCATCCCCATTAAAGAGTTTTGGTGACTTGACTGAGCAAGTCTAGGGTCTTTAAAAGCTCCAACTACCAGAAAAGCTCTTTAGCTTCAAAGCAGTGAAATTTCAATGCAGGTCGTCCAATGCCTGTTGAGACTGTTGACTCTACTGAACCTTGAGAAAAACTTTCCGCTACTTTTGGAGTATTTAAACTCAGTGCTTCTTAAAATCATTTTTTGTCCAATGTCTAAACTCAGCGCTTCTTAAAATCATTTGTCGTCGTCTGAAGTGAGTTCGTGAAAATTAAAGTCGTCCGAAGTGAGTTATTGAAAATTGAAAAGAAATATACACGTGATATTAAATGATATGCAGTACTAATTTTTAGTACTCACATTTCTGAACAAAATCAGACTAATTGAAACTTGATTTTCCACAACCTTTTGCAGCCTACTTTATACATCCATTGGAACAGTTTATCGAATTCACAAGCATGGGAAAAAACAGCATACCAATTTGATTTCAAAAGTAAAACACATTCTGCAGAACAGAAAGCTACAATCTTTTCATCTGATCAATCGCGCCTGCCATAAAATCTCTAGAGACCTCTCACTTAAGCATTATGGACTGCGATAAACCTCACTGCAAAAATACCTTGTGAGAAAATTTTTATAGCCTCCCCTCTCATTCCCCTCTCATTCAAAGAATCAGAAACGAAACGTAAAGAATTTCCAATCATTTACGCTCATTCAGTGTTTACGTCTTCCCGAAAGAATTCGAGTACATAGTTTGTAACTCACACATTTACACAGACAGCTCTCTCTTTCTCATAGTTCAGTCACTTTCTCTTCTGCAATTACCTGGCAACAAGTATTTATACTCCTCTGCATTTTTCAACAAGTATGCAGGAAGATGAACAGCTGAGTAAGAATGAGGGACGGGACCCATCTTCCCGATAATCTCTTTAAATGTATACTCCTCCGGTAACATATCGAACAGGTCATCCCCTTTGCAAATTATATCCTGAATCCTTTTCGGGTTAAGGTAATGAGAAAATCTCACTCGATCGCAATGGCTATATGCTTTCATTTTAAAAACAAATTCACTGATACGACGGAAGCAAAAGCTACAATGCCACCCTGCATCTGCCAATATATCATCCGACTGCCTGTAATGCGCGTATTTAGTCTTACCAGATTTGTATCTATGAACCGAAGCTCTCCAGCTACTGTCATCGACATAATACTCGAAAGAGTACAAGAAGTTTCTTAGCCGAAGATGGAGTACTGACGGGATATTATCACACCATCTCAAGAGGTTTATCGTGTGGGCACTAGGAATCTCGTCTACGTCTGACATTATCAACAAGTCATCGTCTTCTATCCCTGCAATTCGAAGAAGCTTATCCAATACCAATCTCTGATATGCCTCTTCGACAAATGGATTCTCCCCACGTTTAAATCTTCCCCCGATAGCTCCATAAGTCAATCGAGGCTTGATGAACTTGAAAGCTTCCCGATTGCTTGAGAAAACCAAAGGTTTAGGCAAGCCAGTAAAGGTGGAGTTGGATTCGAGGAGTACGAATTGAGTTACATAAGGATACAATTCGTTCCATCGGATAGTAAGGATGTCTAGTTCATTACTGAATAGAACTGCATCGTAGACTTTTCTTGGTGATTCGCGTATTCCCCAGCCATGAAGCCTGCAAAGAGTGTCCATCGTTATGTTCTCATGATAGTAATGTGGGATTTCGTGGAATGGTTTCGGAGGAGATTCCCATAGCGGTCTGAGGAAATACGAGATCTTTTGGCCGTGAAGATATGTAGCGAAGACGCATACAGGGATAAACACGAAGAGGAAAAGATATGTCTTCAAGTCAAACCCTCTTAGGATACACCGGAGACGAGACATGCTTAACACCCCATGAGACACCTGAAGCAGAAGAAATACAATGCCTTTTATACTTACAACTGCTCAACTTCAATGGAAACTTCAGCAAATGTATTCAGAACAACATTCATGACTTAACCGTATAACCAATCTATTCAATTCAGAAAATACTAATGTAAATACTAAAGGCCTTCATTTAACAGTCGGTTTAATATTTAAATAAATCACTTGAATGTTCCATGTACACTGATAAATTATTTTAGTCAAGTAATAAACTAAAATTATTATATTTACATTTTTCAAAGAACTTTTGTTTAGGAGAAAAAGCTTTCTATGCACCACAAAAGGAGAAGGCCAGCCAATCTGTCCCCCAAAACAAAAGGGGAGAAGGAGAAAAGAAAGAACCACATAAATTGGAGGCATATTATAATCCACAACTATAGCCCCAAACTGCACATTAGTTTCAACATTCAACTTTCCCTCCCAGTCCCATCACATTGCAGCTCCTTCTCCTTCCTCCCAATAGTCTACAAATCAATTTATTGTGCATAACAAAAAGAATGGATTGATTATTATCCGAGAAAAAAAATCCCATCTCTCCTTTACTTGTGGAAATCAAGACTTACCCAATCCCAGAAACTTAACAACAACACTAAGATTTCCAGAAATGAACTTGAGAACTGCATAAATGTAAGCGAAATTGGAGGGAAAAAAAAGAACAAGGATGAGATGAAGAAGATGAGTTACAGAAAAGGAGAAAGGGAAGTACCTGGCCACAAACGTCTTCACATATATCATCAGTCTTCTTCGAGCTATAATACCCATCAGACATGATGAACACCCACAAGAAACTCTTCCAAATAAATTACAAAACGTTAAAATGCCGAACAAAAATCCTCCCTTTATACCAAATCTCTCAGTTTCTCACTCTTTTTCGAACTAAAATCTCTGCAACGATAAGAAAAACTCAGATCCGGGTAACCCAGATCAACACCCTAGAACCCATATTAATTCCAAGTGTAAAATTTGAGAAACTAAACAGCAGAATGACAACGATCTTAAAAAGGACTAGGCTTTTCGTTCTCTAAAACTCATAACGTCAATTATAGCCGTTGGGTGGTTTCCGCTCTCACCAAAATCCAAATAGCTCTGCTCTAAAATTTGGTAGACTAAAAGGTTGGGTACTGGTTATATACAGGACATTTGCATTATGAACCGTGAGACACACGGAGCGACACTAATCCTCAATTTTCCCATTCAAACTTTTATTTTAATTAATATCATTTCTCTTTGTCTATTATATCTGTCTGGGGAAAACCTTATGATTAATTAGTTGTGAAATATAGTCAGTGAGTTTCATTAAAAGAAAGAAACTGACATTGTTCACAATTGATTGGTCGTAAAAAGACTCTCCCCACCGGTAAGAGCTGAAAAATGAACTTTTTTCATGTCTTAATTATTTCGTGAATATGTAGTTTTAAAATATTTTTTCTTGGATCCGCTAAGAGATGTTGTTAGGGATATGGTGATGGATCATGATATCATCTTATATGATATCACATTGATCATTTCTAGTAATAGAGAAAAATCATTTTTTTCTTTTAGAAAAAGTTACAACTCTAAAGGTACGATAGAGGAGAAGTGAAGCAATATGTCTAGAAACTAAAAGAAAGTAATTGATTATGTTGCTTGGTTTGAAAATTTTTTAGGGTATGTAAATAACCGGAATGTAAAGATACCTCATTTTGAGGGTATCTTAAACCCCCCAAAATTGGGGGTTATTTTCATGCTGGACATCTCTACTTTTTCTTTCTTCTTCTTCTTACCAAACTACCCTCCATAAATATATAATAACTATCAATAAATATATTTTGGTCTAAGGGTAAAATTAAAAATTGACAATTATATATGTAACATTTTTTTAAACATTCAATCAAAATAAATAAAGTAATTCTCACTATTATATTATAACATTCTCAATTGTTACCACACAAAGTAATCTTTATTTTTCGGCCATTATATTCTCCCACAGTACTATAATCTTGATTATTGAAATGAAAATCATGTGTGTTTTTCTTATAAGAATTATTATCTTATATTGTAAATTATATACCACATTAATACACTTATAGCCGTATTGGTTCAATTATATGAAGAATATTTGATGAAAATCTACATGACTGAAAATTAATAAATATATACGAAAAAAATCCATGGGTAGAATCTACATTTTATTATTACTTATGTTGATCACCTTATTATAAATGAAGTAATTATTATTCATAAGCATTTTTTAGTCTAAGGGTAAAATTGAAATTTGACAATAATGTCTAAAACATCCACTTACATATTCTATCAAAACAAACAAAGTAATCTAACATATTTACCATTAAATCAGAACATTCTCAAATGTTGACAAACAAAGTAATCTTAACTTTTTAGGCATATATATTCTCACAATCATATTCTAACAATCTTATTCTAAAAATCATCCACTCACAATCTTATACCAAACGACCTCTAAGGTATTGGGTATAAGTGAAACGGTATCTTTTTTTCTCTTTTGCTTGGATTGTGGTTGTTAATGAGTATTTCTCTTTTAGAAACCCTACCTTGTTAATATGTCTTAAAATATCATATGTTATTCATTGCGATGAAAAAAAGAAAAAAGAATGACTATGAATTTGAAAAAACTGGACACGTAATATTAAAGAGTATGTGAGATTTTTATAAATCATATAATAGTGGCTGCAATCCATGATTTCATAACTGTAAGTGTCACGTTTAATTTTATTTATACCGAGCCTAAAATTATGGTATGTTATTTATATTTTGAGTTATACATGTGCATTTTTTTTAATTTTTTGTTAACTTATTGTAGATAAAAACGTTATGGGTGAAACATTAAAAAACACACATAGAAATTATTATTTTCCTCTTAAAATTTTACTGATTCCAACTCAAAAATAAGTTGCTTGAGTAATAGTCATGTAAATGATTTTTATAGTGTAACGAAACGAATGTAAAACTGAAGATGATAAAGTATAATAAAAGAGATAAAAAAAACTCAGAAGACTGCTTTCATTTGTTATTCAATGTATTTTTCGACGTTCCATTGATCCTTTTAGTTATAAAATATTCTAGAATATTTTCTAGTCTGTTGTTGCACATTAGGAAAATTGATAATAACTCACCGTCGAATAATATTATCCTGACTATGTATATATCATTCTCTTTTAATGGCTTCATCATGTACATTGATTTTCATCCGTCAGCTCCACATATTTCAGCTCATTAATGATCCTTCTCATGCGTGTTGATTGACTAAAAACTAATGACATAACAGTCACTGACATTAGACATTAGTATCGTACAAGTCCAATTGATGATAAAAAATATTCTAAAAAGAAAATACCTCCAATTTAAATCTTAAAGTAAAAATGTGTTATGAATCGAAAATTATATAAGATATGATTAAAAAAACAGATTTATCCATTTTAAAACAAAAGCACAATTTATCAATCATATAGAGACAGCGTAAATGATTCTTAGGGTTGAGTAAAAATAGAAAGCATATTCTACCAAAGGATCGGTATTTTCTAAGGTGAACTTGTTTTAAACTTTGTCTATGATGATAGTGTTGGTTGTTTCCCACTTTATTTCCCCTAACTTTGTTCTAGTACTTGTTGGAGAAAGTAGGCTCTAAGATGCTTATGCTTTAACTTTAAAAGTTCTTTAATTTATGCAACTTAAGGACATTTTCTTCACTAACTTTGTGGATTCTTTTTCATTTTTCAATCAAAAAGATAATGTTAATCCATCCATATGGAGTGAGTTTGCTTTATTAGACATAGGAAAAGATGAATACCATAATCAATAGTGAATTTTTTTAAGTATTATAGAGGAGAAAGGTAAAATTAAAATGTACCATTATTCACGTGTTTTGCTTTTGCTTTTAAATTATAAATACTTAATAGGATTAGCTTTTTTTTTTGGTAAAAATGCAGTTTAGAGTTTAAATATTGTTTTCCAATAAAAGTTAGAAAATAAAATATCTCAAAAGAAGAGCAAGCATGTTGGATTCATCGTCCAAAGACCGGCGGGGGTTTGATGTCCCCAACGTTGGTGTCCTTTTGCTTGTGGTTTGGTCTTTACAAAAAACAAAGAGACTTGACGAGGACAACCACATAATTGTATTTGGGCATGGTCCACCCATGAACAAACAACATTGAGGGCCATTCATAAATTCTATGCTGCTTCTATTAGATTAATATGGCCGTTTAGTTTAACCTGAGTTAACTGTGACATCTAAATCTATAGTCAAACACAACCTATAGTTTGTCCGGTATTTAGAGACATATCATCCAACGAATTAGATGTATACACTTGAGTTACTTGTAAAAACTTAGTTAATGTCAAGCTAACTTCTGTTCATATAGCACATAGTGTTTATGACAAAGAACAATGAATAACAAGTGATCGTGACATACTTTCGATGCATGGATTTTAATATAATTATAATCACAACAATAACAATATGCATATTCCTAATGTCCGAAAACTCACTCATAAAATTGAAACGACCATCAATTCTTCACTGGCATTTTGAAGCTACCTTGACCAATTATATATTCAAGAAAACAAAATTAGTAACAGTGACAATAGCTAACAACATGGTGCATATCCAGACAAAAACTAAGCTCCAACTGCAACTCATGTAACACACTACACCAAGTAAGAATAATTAAATGCGTAGTTGCAATGTATGTTTCGAAAAAGAGATATCGTGTTTCAGATCACTCTACCAACTATTCAAGATTGAAATACATTTAATGCCAAACTATTGGGCTTTAGTACCAATATATTGGGTTTGATGGGCTATAGGAAGGTGACCCTTCCTATAGCTCTATTGTGCTTAGTAGAAGGTTGACTCTGGCACCCGATGGGCCAATTAAAAATGGATAGTGTTTGAAAAAATTACACATTTCACCAGTTTTTTTAGGGTCATTCTACATAAATATCTTTTTTTTAATTGCATGCATGGTATTTTCTAACACATGACATTCCCTTTGATGATTTTAAAAAAAAATTTCCCTTTTCTGCCCCTATCTTCCCCCGAAGGTGAGATTTGGTGTCTAGGGTTTAGCTCGTCGCCGCTTGCTGTTCATTGCCACTCACTGTTCGTTGCCTTTCTGCCCCTGTCTTCCTCGCCGCTCGTTGTTCATTGATGGCCTCCACTCGTAGACAACAAATTGGTTGTTTTTTCAGTGTGTTTTCCTTCGGCGCTCTATTGTTTGTCGTCGTTCAAACAGAATCGCCATGTTCTTCTTTTTCATTGTGTTTTCCTTCGTAGCAATGATGAGATGACGTTGTTAGGTTTTAAATTTTGTTGTTTGTGCAAGATGTAATACGTTGTTAGAGTTTCGTTCTTGGATCTGAGGATTTTCTCTAGATTACTGATTGGATATGAGATTTTGCTGGTTTTTTCGCGATGATCTTTTTGGTTTTTTCATTTTTTTCTGGATTGCTTTGTGCACGCCATCGATTTTTTTCTTGATCTTGTGTCTACGTGATGATATTTAAATTAGACACCGTATCTAGTTTATATACATTACGCATAACTAGTGTAAGAGTGTTCAATATTTCATATTACTCTGATGTTCATAAATAAAAATAAACCAGTATTTAAATTAGATACAATAATTTATATGCATTACGCATAACGAGTTTAAATGGTGTTCAATGTTTCAGATTATTATGGTGTTCGTAGACAAAAAATAAATCAGTAATTAAATTAGATACCATTAGTATCTGATTTATATATAATACGCATAACTGCTTTTCTTCCATTCCGTTTAACGTTGCGTTTCATTAAAGCTACAATCACGAGTGGAGCAACTACAATCACGAGTGGAGCTGCTACACGCGGCTGTAGCACATGTTTTAGTCCATTTTTTATCAAAGGCCTCATGGTAAATGGCTAACCATTTACCATTACCTACCAGGCCGCCCGATTGTTTTACAATAAAAAAGTTGGGCGGCCATTTATGTAGTTCTCCTATTAGTAATAGTGACAACAACTAACAACAATCCTATGGTGCGTGTCCAGACAAAAACTAAGTTCCAACTGCAACCCACGTAACACGCTACATCAAATAAGAATAACTAAATGTGTAGTCGTAATGTATGCTTCAAATAAGAGATATCATATTTCAGATCACCCGGATAACTATTAGTGGGCCGAAGGACATTTAATGCCAAACTATTGGGCTTTAGTACCATTATATTAGGTTTAATGGGCTATAGGAAGGAGACCTTACTACCAAGGATTGAGTTTCATTGTTGTTGGTCATCAACGACAGAGGGAGGCTGTTCAGTGATCAGACACTATCCGATCAGATCTGAACGGTACTGATCACGTAAAAAATTACTTGGAAAAATAATAATAAAAAATTATTATTTACACTTTTTAACATGTGATCATAGTTGTCTACGTCTCTTTGAATGGCTGAGATCAAACTTCTCAATCCGACTACCAATCTATTGTGCTTAGTAGAAGGTTGACTCTGTCACCCAATGGGCCAACTAAAAATGGATAGTCCCTTCTTGAACAAATCCAGAGGGGAACCACGAGGCCAGGGTGTCTGATTCGGGCCTGTCATCGGCGCAAATCAGTCCCACTGCTCACTCGAATCCGTGTCCTGCAACGCAAACTGCGAACAAACCTCTAAAGCTTCGTGTTGGTCAAAGTTCGTTTAAGCACCGGGAAAGAGCAATTACTCGATCGCAAGCAATCAAAAGAAGCGCGAGACAGAGATCGGTTACTCCCTCAAACTGAGGTTCGAACCTTTTGCTCTAATCATATTTCCGTCACCTTCTTCTTCTTGAAGTAGTTATGCGAGCTCAATTCTGTCTGCATTTTGATGCAGCTTCTATTGTTTAGGGTTCCTCAACTGTAAATATAGTTTGTTTACAAGCTTCATATATGTGATTCCGTTATGATTTAGTTTTCTGCTCAATGCGTGGAATGGATCACGTGGTAATTATAATTGCTTTTGTTTCAGGATTTTGCGACTTCCAGTTAAATATGGATTTGGTATCTGGTTACAAGGTGGTCTTTCTGTTTTCATCTATGCTTGTCTGAATTATCAAATTTGGCGCAATTATGACGGTGCATGTTTTTAATAAAAAATTGACACGAAAAAACGGAGGGCCTGCATTATCTCATGCGAGCTTGTGGTTTTTCAGCGTCCGTTTAAATGAACTTTTTCATTGGTAAACTTAATACTATCGAATGGGCCTGACGGCATAGTTGAGCTTTCAAATAATTACGTGCATTTAGTTTTGATTTCAATGTCAGTAGCATTGTTCGATGTATTTGAGTTTTGAAGATCATTTTTTTTTACTGGGCATGTATATGCATTATATTCTCTTTTAGAACGTAACAAAGCTGTCAATTTTTGGGCAGGGGGTTGTTGGACTCGTTTTTGGCAATGAGAACTCTGCTTCTAGTGAAGATAGGTAAGTTGCTGGTATCTGATTGTAAACTTTGTCGGGCTGGTTAAAATTTTATTGTATGACAGGTGCAAACTGGAAGTTGACGTGCCTTAACACCCCCCCCCCCCCCCCC